>JAVKPL010010146.1:0-41025 GCA_032173675.1 Gastrolobium villosum | reverse complement strand
GTATGCCGTTGTGTCTAAGGCATATCCCCAAAACGATTTTGGAAGTTGAGTCTCACTCATCATAGACCTAACCATGTCTAACAAGGTCCTGTTTCTCCTTTCGGAGACACCGTTTTGGTGTGGTGTGTAAGGAGCGGTAAATTGTGAGAGAATTCCATTTTCTCTCAGATAACCCTGAAACTCGTGGCTCAAATATTCACCACCACGATCTGATCGTAATGTCTTAATCATCTTGCCACGCTGTTTCTCCACCTCATTCCTAAACTCTTTGAACTTTTCAAAAGCTTCAGATTTATATCTCATTAGGTATATATACCCAAATCTTGATTTGTCATCTGTAAAGGTAATGAAATAAGAATATCCACCTCTAGCCTCAATAGACATTGGGCCACATACATCAGTATGAATGAGTTCTAATAACTCACTAGCCCTATGACTCTCAAGCCCTTTGGGCTTTTGTTGAATCATTTTCCCAGCTATACAAGATTCACACTGTCCATAGGATTCCATGGAGTCCAGACAATCTTGTTTCAGAAAAATCATTCAAAATGATAGAAAAAGTACCATTCCTAATACTGAAAGTATATCCATCTTGTTCTAAACAAGAAATTGAAATAATGTTTCTAGAAATTTGCGGAACATAAAGACAATTATTCAAATGCAGTAAAAGGCCCGTAGGCAAAATAAGGTCAGCATCTCCAACTGAATGAGCAGCAACTCTTGCTCCATTACCAACGCGGAGATCCACCTCGTTTCTATCCAATCTCCTTGGGCTCCTAAGTACCTGCAACATATTGCAGATATGAGAACCACACCCGGTATCTAATACCCATGAGGATGGATTAGCATAAGAATAATTTATCTCAATCATGAAAATACCTGAGGCAGAAGCATCACCATGCTTCTTGTCCTTCACATTGTTCAGGTAGTCTGGACAATTCCTCTTCCAGTGGCCTTTCTTGCCACAATGGAAGCACTCAGCATCACCCTTGTCCTTAGGTGCCTTCTTACCCTTCTTCTTGCCCTTCTTCTTCTTGGATTTTCCTTTGGGCTTAAGGGGGTCACCTTTTGCAGGCTCCTTACCCTTTCCCTTGGCCTTGCTAGGCCCACCAATCAAAAGAGCCTGTGTCCTATCCTTCTTGATAGACACTTCAGCTGTTGTTAACATGCTTAACAACTCAGGCAAGCTCACTTGCATCCCATGCATATTGTAATTCATGATGAATTGACTGAAGGAAGGTGGAAGTGAGGTGAGGACTAAGTCATTACTTAGCTCGGCATCCATGATGAAGCCTAGGTTTCCTAGCTTCTCAATCAGCCCGATCATCTTGAGAACATGGCTGGCAACAGACATGCTCTCAGTCATCCTACAAGAGAACAGTTCTCTTGAGGCCTCATACCTCTCATGCCTGCCTTTAATATCATACAACTCCTTGAGATGTACGATAATAGAGGGAGCATGCATATGCTCATGCTGCTTTTGCAGTTCAGGCGACATGGATGCCAACATGATGCATACTGCCATCACATTGTCATCCAAGTGCTGTTGATGGGTTACGAAATCAAATTCCGCAAACCCTTCTTCCCCTTCCCGTGGAGCTACGGGTATTACAGCATCTAAAACGTAGGCAATCTTTTCGGCCCTTAGAACTATTCTTAGGTTCCGATACCAGTCCATAAAATTCGAACCGGTCAGTTTATTCGTATCGAGTATTGAACGCAGTGACAGTGGATTAGTCATACTATAAGCTGAAAAGGATGTAAAGATAGTTTTAGTTAATATACGGTTATGTAGTTAAAAGCAAATTATTAAAGACTTGAAATAATTTGCCCCTCCCACTATTTTATCTAAGTCAATGACCCTTCCTTTTGACTTAGGGTTAATCTACTTTAGATTTTACCTTAGTGGGTTTAAGAGTGCGATTATTTATTTTAACCTCCGTCTGAGACCGCAAGATTAATTTAAATAAATGGTTGATCTTTATCAACAGTATCTCATACCCTCTCTTAACTTTAGGTTGACAACTCTTTGTCACTTAGTGGTGCATCTCATGCAACCAACCTAGCACCATTACCCTAAGCACATAAGTCCGGCTGTGCCTGCAACTTATGTCTTAGTTAAGCATTAAACCAGCACCCTAAGTGTCTTACACTTCAAACACTACTCTAGCCCAACGAAATAGTGGGTCCCAACTGAGTTGTGGAGCACCACTACGTAGAAGAGTTTTGAGTAGCATTGGTGGTGGGAGATAATCATATGCTTAATTATTTATTCCTTTTAAGGGTTCCTTTTATCTTGGGGTTAATTAGGTCCCATCAAACGCATATTGTAAGTTATCATGCTAGTCGTTACCTATGTCAAACATCTATCGGTATACACTAGTCGTTATTGGACAAACATAATAACCATACAAACGCGATTTGCCCAATTTATGCATACTAGACGTTCTAATCACACATACATATAAACAGTTTATATTGAGATAGCCATGGTGCTCGCGCTTTTGTCCTTTTTGCTTCTTTAAGCAACGGCCGCTTGTCGTCTATACGCCACTAGCCTATTTCTCTAATTACAAATAATTAAAGAAACTCCATAACACTTTGGAGGAACAAAATTACAAAATTTAAATTACAAATATACTTGTAAATTAAAATGCGCGATTACACATAAATTTAAAATTCAAAAAAATTCAAATCCGGGCACCATGACCATCCCCTTCCTGTTTGTACCTGAAAAGTTCAAAACTTGCAAACACAAACATTATATTATCACATAACATTTTCACATGTATTTTGACATTTAACATTTAAACATCAAAATAACATCAAGATTCATAATCTTAAATTTCTCATTGGCCGAATTTAAAAACAATTTCAATTCAAATTTTGTTAATTCTTTCTCAAAGAAAACAAAATTAAACCATGCATGTAGCCATATATCCCTACATGGCCGAATCATATAGGTAACTATATGATAAATTTGTCACAAAATTTCATGCATATAAACATGACACAATTCATGGAGAAAAATAAGAAATCATTCAAGGTACTCTTAGTACCCTCCATGGCCGAATCTACCCTTTCAAAAAGGGTGTTCCTTTTAGAACTTTCATAAAGAAAAGAAACTAAACCATGATGCATAATGTTTTATGAACACAGAATCAAATTTTTATGTTCATAAAAACAAAAACTTTAACACTTTAAAGGATTTGTGATTCAAAATCCACATGCAGAATTTAAACTTTAACCCTTTAAAGATTTTTGACTGTGAAAGACTCTTTTCACAAACAAGGTACCATCACCCGTCGATGGTAAAGCAACCGGGCTCTGATACCACTTGAAAGTAAACTGGCCTTTGAAGGCCGATGCATGTAAGGTGTAAAACAAAAATTTTACTGCGGAACATACATGCACTCATAGATTCATGCTTTAAGACAGCATGATGTTACCTTGTTTTGGCCTGATCAGTCAGGGAGATGAGATGTCAGGCTTGAAGGGTTCAAACCCTCTAATGGTGATCCACACCACCGTTCGTCTATGATGCAAGAACTCTTTCTTGAAAGCCACCAGATGAACACCACAATGAGGCTTGCTATGCGCACAAGTGGTGAGGGTGGAGGCTAGGTATCCTGTTTGGAAAGGTGTACTGAGCTACCCTACAGAATGGTGCATAGAGGAGGAGAGTTGGCTTGGTTTTCCAATGAAACCTAAGGTGAGGAACATGTCTATTTATGCGCACCCTTTGGAGAGGAGGAGGGAATTCATTCATTCAAAATGAAAAACAAACTTTCAAATTTCTTTGAAAGTTATGCATGAAACAGTGTGATAAGGTGGAGCTGTTGCAAAACAAACTTTGCCAACAACCTCCAATCTTATCCACATGAATTTAAATTCAAATTAATTTAAACTTAAATTCATAAACTATCATATAGTATATAGTTTTCATGCGCATAATTCAGCCCTATAAAGGGTCCAAATACATTGAGCAGTTGCATTCAAAATTTGAATCAACTTACCCACTGATTCCCTCAACCACCAAATCTGAATGGAGGTTTGTTTTAAGTGATAAGATAACACTCTTATCACTTAAAAGTGATGCACCAAACAGCCTAGGGAGAGCCTCCAAAGATGCTTCTTCATCCAAGGAATATGCTCCAATAAGATCCTGTCTTATCCTTTTGTTATGAAACAACTTTTCAAAACCAATTCAAATTTGAATTCAAACACTTGAATTCAAACGTTCAAACATTCAAATTCAAAATTCAAAATTCAAAATTTCAAATTTCAAATTCAAAATTCGAATTTCAAAATTCAAATTCAAATTCAAATTTTAAAATTCAAATTTCAAATTTCAAATTTCAAATTCAAAATTCGAATTTCGAAATTCAAATTCTAAATTCAAATTTCAAAATTCAAATTTCAAATTCAAAATTCGAAATTCAAATATTTGATTATTAATTTAACTAATTAAATTAATTAGTAATGGCTTGGACTATCCAAGCCCATTACTAAACTCCATGCACCACCCACCCATTTAGGTGGGCTTCCAAACAACTTCTTGGGCTAATAACATTATTAGGCCCAATACCTTTAAAGCTAGTCCATCATAACTACAAGGTGTTAGTGTGTGACCCATTAGGTCCAACTTAGCTACTGACATAACTGGGCTTGGGCCCAACAAGCCCACAACCCAATTAATGACAACACAGAGCACTAGCAATGCTTTGTTGCCCCAGAACTAGTCAGATTAATGACTTGATCATCCTATTGCACATATTTGGTTACCGTATGTATTTCCCTTCGTCTCGGTTATCTTCCCATTAACCTAGGGTAAGGAAATGTATCAACCCCTGCGGTTTTGGGTAAGCTTTATTCGAAATAGGGAATCTTCAATTTACTGACTCTAAAGGCAGATCATCTCATGATCTCTTTTACTATGCATAGATTCCCGAGTCCCTGTAAATGTCATCCCGATTTCTCCGGTTTACAGATAACCTAATCTCTCACAGAGATTTGACGAATTCCTTCAGCTTATTATCCTAGCCCTGTGCCCTTTAAGGACACGCCCATCAGTATACCTATGAGTCTCCATGTTTCAGGCAGACGAGGTATACAATCAAAACATGCCTTCAAGAACACAGTCTAGGTAATAACTTTTGGTCTAAGGAAAGACACACCCAAACATAAAGAGATTACTCTAATGACACTATCTGTGAGATTTCCTCATAGAGTCTCTTTTTGGGTCTGTTCAGTGCGAGCTATACTCTTATAGGTCCACCCACGACTTTAGCTAAGATATCTCCATATCTGCAGCTCATGAGGTCTTTACCTTGTATCCATATACAAGTAGATAAGTCGTACTAGTCTTTACTCGAGATCACTGATCCCCAAACTCAGTGTCTCTAGACTAGGAACATATAATTAGGAATAGACATGCAATATCCTTGAATCCTCATGATCGTGATCTCATCACAGATACTCAAGAGATACCTGTTCTATTCCAAGGGGTTTATCCAGTTCATTCATATAATATTAACAGTAATATCGAGACACAATATGAAACTGAATAAATAGTGCTTACATTTATTTGCGACAAATAAAGTTCTACATCTAGTGTCCTTTATTTAATCAAAAGATTGTCTCTAGGACACCCATATGCTAACAATTTCAACATGAACTGAAAAGAAAATAAAAGAAATTACAAGAACGGAATGACGAACACGAAGAACGCCTTCCTCCTTCAGTCGGATTTGCTCCTCTAGGTTTTGTGATGTATATTCAGAGATGTTCCTCCTTCAAAGGTTGAGTCTCTTTTTATAAGAGACTTTGACCTAATTTGCAACATTTGAATCTTCATATTTTCGCGCCTCCCACGCTCAGAGCGCCACTCCCGCGCTCAGGGCGTGGGAGTTTCTGCCAAATTTTCACCTCCTGCGCTGATGGCGCGGATCTCGCGCTCTCAGCGCGGGATCTTCTGCCAAATTTTCACCTCCCACGCTCAAAGCGCCATTCCCGCGCTGTGAGCGTGGGAACCTAGGTCTCTTTTGATATGTTTTTGCCTTCTTTTGTTTATCTTCCTTGATATTCAGACTTTGGATGTTTTTACTCTTTTTCTCTGCCTTTCTTGCATTGATTGAGTCATTTTCTTCCTCTTTTTGCCTTGTAATTTCCTATATGCTGATCGCATATCAAATAATTCCCAGATTTGAACTTTGCTGTCCCTAGCAATGTACAAGACTAAATCCAGGAAATAGATTAATCCAACATAACACTGTACAGCCAACAGATCATCATACTAAGTATGCTTGAATCAATGCGAAGAATTTTTAATAATGCCTTTCATGAAAAGATTAGAATCTAATTTGCACATCCCTCACCCAGATAATCAAGTAATGCTCAATACTCAAGTGTTTGGGGAAATGACAATTACTCAAGCTATCACAGTAACAACATTATCATAAACTTGCTCATATTCTCAAGTTCCTAAAGATGAGGAACGTTAATACATGCAAAATTGATCAAAAGGACATCACAGGTTGTAACTTGGCCAGGCTAAAGGGTAGGATTTTATGGATAGTAGCTCAAGTAACAATAAGATTGAAAATTTGATAGTTTTTCATTTTTAACACATTCAACTCATTTGTTTTGCTCCACTAATGTTCCCACAGAATTTCGGGAATTTAATTCCTTCAGCCATATTTTCTTTATATTCACCTTTTTCTTTTCCCTTTTTCTCCTTTCCTTTTAAAGGCACAATTCAGTCGCCTTTCTTTATATTGACCTCTGTGGAGCTTACCTCAATTTCTTTGTTTTATTTCAAAACATCAGGGATTCAATCTCATTTGTAAGACAATAGGAATATGTCTAAGCAATCAACAGGAGTTATGAACAAAAAGGCTTAGGCACAAAGGGGTTAGCACTGGAAAAATTCACATAGGTGGGTTATTTGGCCATGGCTACAGAATAAAATTCTGCCTTTATCATTTCAATCAATGCATGTATTTCAGAGAAACAAAGCAAGTTCTAGAATGCTATCACAGTGAGGTCTCTCAAAATAAATTAAGTGTTTGGGCACAAAAACTCACTAGCTATGATGTCAAACTAGATTTCCAAAATAATCATTTAGGCATTTATTAATCATTCAAGCCTAGCAATTCAGACATACTAGTTGACAGAATTTGCCTATACAATATAATGCTAGCAGTTTATGCATCCAAAATTTAATCAAGCATAATTGAACTTGAGAATTTTTTTCGTTTTCAATACAAGACTTCTTTTTCATGGTGTATGGTGTAGTTCCACCACATTCATCAACCTTGCAATCTTGCATTCAGCATGTATGCGATAATTCCCAGATTTAGAATGTTGTTGTCCTCAGCAACAAACTAATCTAGATATAGCTTAAGCTGCCAGATGGAGTACACACATAATTGTTAATATCCAAAGCAGAATAATCATGAAAATTTAAACCAATATAAAATTGCAGCAACCTTAACTTTGTTCAACCTTTTTTTCAAAATGTAAAACTAATTGTTTCAAGAAATTAAAAAAATGCAGTAAATGACAGTGGAGGAATAAACTCAGATGTCATCCATAAAGTCATCAGCTTCAAAATCACCAAGGATGTCATCATCTGCAGTATTGGAAGGCATAGATGGACCTTCTTGTGTACCAGGTGGAACTTGACCCATTAATCCAGCTGTGTCAATTCCCCTATCCAAGCACAGTCGCTCCAACATGCTCATCATGTAGTTGTTCTGAACCAGTAACTGTTGGAGCAACTGAGAGTCAGTAGATGTAGATGGTGCTGATACTGGGGCAGGTGGTGGAACAGCACCGCCAGATGCTTTCCATATTGCTTGCCTTCTGGACTCATTCTGCATGTCATTATACAGATGTTGTGTTAGATCTGCTTTGGTCTTTACATCTCTGGGCTCATCATCTGGTATATCTACCCCTGCTTGTATGCAAAGCTGCTCAATGAGGGAGCAGTGAGCCAAACTAAAATCTAATCTGCCATGAGTAATGATATGTGACTATTCTATCAGACAGAATAGCCCCAATATGCAGGTTGTAATCTCCCAGCAGAGTATACAGCAATACTGCCCTTTCCACATTGACATCACTTAGATTTGTAGAAGCCATGATGGTGGAATTGATGAAGGAATGCCAGAAAATTGCTTCTTCATTGAGGTCTAACCTATCCAATTTTTCTTGCACTGCTGGCTGGCCTTGTTTGGGCTTCCAGGCAGAATGTGGTTGAGTGATGCCTTCCCGAACAGTGGTAGCCAAAGCCGGCATTTCTTCCTTATACAATCCGTCAACAGGCTGCATCCTGTTGAAGGTGTCTGTGAAAAAACAAGATTGGGTTGCTTCCCATGAGGTGTTCAGCAACCTCTCAATTTGGAAGGCTGTAAAAGACACTTCCTTCCCCCTGACCCAGCTCTTTCTTGTTCTGTCCAATGTGTCCTTGTCAGCATTGGCACAGAATTCGCGCAATATGGTGCTGCAGCTTGCCCTTGGAAGTTGTATCAACTTGTTCCATTTCCTTCTTTGAATTGTCATGCTTACTGGACAGTCATCCGCCAGGAGACTGCTGATTCTTCGTTCCGGTATGATTTTCTTCTTTAAAAACCAGTTGTGGTACCGGTCTTAGGCTTCCGGAGACAGAAACCGGTTACCATCAAAATCGACCAGAGCAGGGGCTCTTTGTCTCTTGGTGCCAGCTGCACCTGCGGGCTTTTTGCCGACCTTCTTTTGCTGCATTCAGAAAAGTTCCAATACAGATACCATACAAATATATACAGCATTAAAATCCACAATCAGAGACAATCAATGACAATTCCCAGATTTATCTCATGCATATTGTAGGTCAACATTGTACTCAGCCCCATCATGCCATTATATTACATACCAGTAATAATGCAGACCAATATGACAGTAAATACATGGTATGAATACGAAAAATGGGATTGCAACAGTGACATATGTACAATCATATTTTAGGAAAAATACCCAGCATGCATTTCTATTACAGTCAACATATGGGGACCAGCATCTATTCATCTCTGTTTTCATATGCATTTGGAAGGGAGATGAAAATTCTTGGCTCAAGCATTTTATCAAACATTTAGCATGCATTTGTCCAAAATCCATCAACATCATAGTATCAACAAACAATATTTCAAATTTAAAAACAAAAGAGTGTACACTTACCTTATCTCCTGCCATTTGAAAAAAAATCTACCACGTAGTGATGAATCCCTAAGTGCTTAGAACCCTAACCCTAACCCTTCAATGGTTGAGGGATATGTGGGGATGAAATGGGATGAACAAAATATGGGGATGGGTAATGAGGGAGATGTGTGGGAGTGTGAGAAGAAAGAAAAATGAAGAGGAAGTATATGGGAGTGAGTGGAGTAGGAGGAGAAAAGGAAGAGGGGAAGGAAGAAGAAGAGGGGAGGGGAGGAGAGGAAAGGGTGGCGGTTGAGAGAGAGAGGGGAAATGGGGGAAAATTAGGGTCTCCCCCTTTTAAAAAAACTGATCGCGCTTCCCGCGCTCACAGCGCCATCCCCGCGCTGTGGGCGCGGTACTTTCTGCCTTTTTTAAATCTGCCGCGCTGATGGCGCGGAACTCGCGCTCTCAGCGCGGCACCCACTGCCATTTTATGCTGGTCCACGCTGCTAGCGTGGGAACCGCGCTATCAGCGTGGACTAACCCCCCCCCTTTTTTTTTTACATTAGATGAAATCCACTGGTTGCCTCCAGTAAGCGCTTGTTTAATGTCACGAGCCTGACTGGAACCATGTTTAATCGGGTGAAGTCAAAGAGACAGAAATTATCTCTCTATTCACAGGTTCCCCAAAGTAAATTTTGAGCCGATTTCCATTTACTTTAAAGGATCTCTCATCATTCAGGGGAGAGATTTCAATGGTGCCATATGGAAATATATTCTTCACTATAAAGGGACCAGACCAACGAGATTTAAGTTTTCCTGGAAACAATTTCAATCGAGAATTGTACAGTAATACCTGTTGACCAGGTGCAAACTCTTTATGCTTGATCCTGCTATCATGCCACTGCTTTGTCTTTTCTTTATAAATTTGTGCACTCTCATAAGCAGTTCTTCTGAACTCATCTAGCTCATTTAGCTGCAATATTCTCTTCTTTTGGGCTCCTGATAGTTCAAAATTTAAGAACCTTGTGGCCCACAAAGCTTTGTGTTCTAACTCCACTGGTAAATGGCAAGGTTTGCCATATACCAACTGATAAGGTGACATGCCGATTGGAGTTTTGAATGCAGTCCTGTATGCCCAAAGTGCATCATCAAGCTTTTTGGCCCAATCTTTCCTAGAAATCCCTACTGTCTTTTCTAGGATTCTTTTTATCTCTCTATTGGAGACTTCCACTTGCCCACTAGTTTGAGGATGATATGGTGTGGCTATCCTGTGTCTCACTCCATATTTATCCAACAAACCCTCAAAATGTCTGTTACAAAAGTGAGTACCCCCATCACTAATGATAGCTCGAGGTACTCCAAACCTTGTAAAAATATTTTTCCTTAGAAAATTTACCACCACCTTAGCATCATTAGTGGGAAGAGCAGCAGCTTCTACCCACTTAGATACATAATCCACAGCCACAAGGATATATTGGTTAGAATAAGAGGATGGAAATGGACCCATAAAATCAATGCCCCAAACATCAAATAATTCCACCTCTAAAATATTATTCAAGGGCATCTCATCCTTTCGTGAGATATTTCCTGTCCTTTGACATTTATCACATTTTTCAACGCAATCTCTTGCGTCCTTAAAAAGTGTTGGCCAGTAGTAACCGCTTTGCAAAACTTTCTGTGCGGTTCTATTGCCCCCAAAATGTCCTCCATAATTAGAAGAATGGCAATGCCATAAAATCTGGCCCACTTCAAACTCCGGAACACATCTGCGAAGGATCCCATCAGCACATTGGAAATATAGATGTGGATCCTCCCAGAAATAACGCCTTACTTCTCGCAGAAATTTCTTTTGTTGTTGCCTTGTAAGGTTGGGAGGCAACTCTCTTACCACTTTGTAGTTGGCAAAATCTGCGAACCATGGAGGAACAAAGACTGCCATCACCTTCTCATCAGGGAAATAATCATTGATTTCTTTTTCTGAACTATCTTGTAGTTCTTTTGCCTGGATTCTAGAGAGATGATCAGCCACTTTATTTTCTACTCCAATTTTGTCCCGAATTTCCAAATCAAATTCTTGAAAAAGTAGCATCCACCTTAACAATCGTGGTTTTGCGTCCTGCTTAGTCATCAAAAACTTAATAGCAGAATGGTCAGTAAAAACAACAATTTTAGATCCTAACAAGTAAGGTCTAAATTTGTCCAATGCATAAACTACTGCTAACATTTCTTTCTCAGTTGTTGCATAATTAATCTGAGCATCATTCAAAACTTTGCTAGCATAGTAAATGACATGTAATAACTTTTCCTTACGCTGACCAAGGACTGCACCAATTGCATATGCACTGGCATCACACATGAGTTCAAATGGAAGGTTCCAATCGGGAGCTGTAAGCACTGGAGCTGTAGTAAGCTTTTCTTTTAACACATGGAAGGCCTTTGAACAAGCATCATCAAACAAAAATTCAGAATCTTTCACCAAGAGTTGGCTTAATGGTTTAGCAATCTTGGAGAAATCCTTGATGAATCGCCTGTAAAAACCTGCATGTCCTAGGAAACTCCTAACAGCATTTATATTTACAGGGATGGGAAGTTGTTCAATCAACATTAATTTTGCTTTATCAACTTCAATCCCTGCATTAGAAATTTTGTGTCCCAGCACTATACCTTCAGTTACCATAAAATGGCACTTTTCCCAATTTAAAACCAGATTTGTCTCATTACATCTTTTCAAAACTTTGGATAAATTGTTCAAACAAAAATCAAAATTAGAGCCAAAAACAGAGAAGTCATCCATAAATACCTCTAGACCTTTCTCCACCATATCTGAAAAAATGGACAGCATGCACCTTTGGAATGTGGCAGGTGCATTGCAAAGGCCGAATGGCATTCTTCTGTATGCAAAGACTCCAAATGGGCAAGTAAAAGCTGTCTTTTCCTGGTCTTCAGGAGCTACAGGTATTTGGTTGTAGCCTGAATACCCATCCAAGAAGCAATAATAAGAGTGGCCCGCCAATCTTTCCAGCATTTGATCAATAAAGGGTAATGGGAAATGATCCTTCCGTGTAGCTGTGTTCAACCTCCTGTAATCAACACACATTCTCCAACCCGTGATGGTTCTGGTTGGAATCAACTCATGTTTTGCATTGGTAATTACTGTTACCCCACCTTTCTTTGGCACTGTTTGAACTGGACTTACCCAGGCAGCATCAGAAATTGGGTAAATCATTCCTGCATCAAGAAGTTTTACAACTTCCTTCCTTACCACCTCTTTCATTGTTGGGTTCAATCTCCTTTGTGGTTGCCTCACAGGTTTAATATCATTTTCCAGGAGAATCTTATGTGTACAAAAGGAAGGATTTATGCCCTTTAAATCAGCAATAGACCATCCTATTGCGGTTTTATGAGCTTTTAAAACTTCCACCAGCTCCTTTTCTTGGCCTTCAGATAGAGCCTTGTTGATGATTACCGGATAAGTATTACCATCTCCCAAAAACACATATTTCAAAGTGTCTGGTAATGGCTTCAACTCAACTTTAGGGGCACCAACCTCTATGTCTTCAGCTTTCTCTTTCAGTACCTCTACAGTAAGTCCTTCTTTTTCAAAAGGTACATAATCACGAGCCTTCAACTCATAATCAAGCTCTTGAGGCCGTTCTTTCTTATGTTGAACAGATTCAACTTGGAAACAATCATTATTATCAGCCGGTCTCTTCATTGCTTCTGAAACATTGTAGATAATTTCCTCATCGTTCATTCTTAGTTTAATCATCCCTTGTTCAACATCAATTAGGGCTCGGGCTGTAGCCAAAAAGGGTCTTCCTAATAACATGGGCTTCTCACTCCCTTCTCCCATATCCAATACCACAAAATCTGCAGGGAAGATAAACTTATCAACTTTGACAAGAATATCTTCTATGATACCATTGGGTTTCCTTACAGATCTGTCAGCCAATTGGAGTGATACCTCGGTGGGTTTCAATTCCTCAATCCCCAATGATTTGTAGACTGATAAGGGCATTAGATTAATGCTAGCCCCGAGATCACATAAAGCTTTCCCAATGCCAATATCACCAATAGCAATAGGAATATTAAAACTTCCTGGATCACTCAGTTTATCTGGAATTTTCTGCTGGATAAAAGCACTACACTCTTCAGTGAGTGTTACAGTTTGGCATTCCTGCAATTTTTGTTTCCTAGATAAAAGATCCTTCATGAATTTTGCATACCCTGGCATATTGGCTAGGGCTTCTGCAAAAGGAATATTGATATGTAGTTTCTTGAAAATGTCCAAGAATCTATCATAATGTTTGTTGTAGGCTCCCTTCTTGAATCTTTCTGGATAGGGTGCCTTAGACATAACATACTCGTGGCTTAACTCATGCTTTTCTTTTGCCACCACTGGTTGTTCTGCAACCTGCTCTTTTTCTTTTTCTGTTATAATTACCTCAATCTCTGGTTCAATTGCTTCCTTTTCTTGCTCCTCTTTCTCTTTTTCCAGCTCCACAGGTGTTTTTGTTGGAACTGTTAGTATCTTACCACTTCTTGTTGTAACAGCCATACAGTCATCCTTTGGATTGTTGACTGTGTTACTTGGGAAGGTACCTGGAATTCTTTCTGAAAATTGTTTGGCCAGCTGGCCTATCTGATTCTCCAGATTTTTAATGGAAGCATTTGTGTTTTTATTGTTGGCTCTGGTTTCTTCCATGAAAGCATTGGTATGTTGAGCCATATCATTTGAAGCCTTAGCCATTTGAGCGAAAGCTTTCTCCCACTCGGCTGGCTCTTTTTGCTGAGTCTGAGAAGATTGAGTATAATTATTGCTAGTTTTGAAATCCATACCTGATCCTTGAGTCCTCCGTTGGAAATTATTGTTACCTCCAGGGAAATTTTGATTTCGCTGGAAATTTTGTTGTTGAGGACGCTGATCGTACCAGATCCCATTCACCTGTAATTGTTGAAGTGAATCTTCGGATGATGGATTTGGACACTCACTGGATTCATGACTTTCTTGACATTGGTCACAAATCGGTGGAGTTGTTTGAACCTTTGACACTTGAAATTTGTCAAATTTTTCACTTAAGCTGTCAAACTTTTTAGATAATGATATTACATCATTATCTGTGGGTTTTTTCACTGCTCTTTGTGTGGGAACTAGCACACTTTCATTTTCATTTCTTGCAAGCTTTTTGATCAACTCAATAGCCTGCTCAGATGTGCTTTCCCGAATAGAACCTCCAGCGGCACTATTTATTATCATCCTTGTTTCGGGGGTGATTCCATTGAAAAATATCACCACTTTTCTATCATCATCTCCTTCGTAATGTGCACATTTCCTGTTTAATTCTTGGAATCTGTTCCAAGTTGCACAGAGTGATTCTCCTTCCAACTGGCGAAAGTTTGTGATTTCATTCACCAGCTGATTATATTTTTCCATGGAGAAGAAATGATCAAAGAATTTGCTGGACAGATCTTCCCATGTAAGGATGCTGTTTGCTGGTTGTCGTTCGATCCACCTTAATGCTTTTCCCTTAACAGCGAAAGGGAACAACCGAAGCCTGATAGCATCTGTAGATACCCCATTGTGTTTGGTGGTATCACAGACCATCAAGAATCGGTCTATAAACTCATGTGGATCTTCATCATCAGCTCCAGAAAATTGAACCCTTTCCACCAAAGAAATTAATGATGGCTTGAGTTCAAAATTATTAGCCTCCACATTTGGCCTGACTATGCTTGAATTGGCCCTGTTGAATACTGGAGTCAAAATTGTATTCAACAGTCTTGGAGGTTGATTGTTGGCATTTCCTCCTCGCCCATGACCAACATTGTTGTTTTCTGCCATCTCTTGAATTGGTTGTAAAGGTGTGTGCTTCAAATCTTCCCAAATGATCTGTCTAGCAGCCTTCCTTAGTTGCTTTTCTGTCTTTGTAATTTCAGAATCTATTACAAAGTCTTTAGGCGGAAGTCTACCTCGCATAAAAATCAGAGAAAATTATTAGTAACACCTGAACAACACAAAATAGATAAAAAGAATAAAAAAAATAGGAATCTAATCTCAAGAATCTACGGTTATTTGTAATATTGTAAACACAATCCCCGGCAACGGCGCCAAAAACTTGTTGCGATCTCGGCAAGTGCACCGATCGTTCCAAGTAATAAAGTGATAAGTAAGATCGTCTCCACAGGGATTGATAAACAATTACTACTATAACCAGTCCTCTTAAGTTAGATAAATCAATTGGTATTTCCACACTATGGTAACTCAAAATGTAAAGACTTGTTTTTAGGTTTTTCTGAAAAAGACTTAAAATAAATGAAGAAATATTTTTGTAGAAGAAGTAATGAAGAAGACTGTAGCCAGGGTACATTCACCAATTGTTCCCAATTTTACTTCGGATTGATTCATAATACCTATCGAAATTAACAACTCAGACAAATTATCATCTTTTTAGAAATAATTAGTTAGATCCCAATCCCTTGGCGATCTAACCCTTTACTTCAG
This sequence comes from Gastrolobium villosum, assembly GCA_032173675.1. Taxonomy (NCBI): domain Eukaryota; kingdom Viridiplantae; phylum Streptophyta; class Magnoliopsida; order Fabales; family Fabaceae; genus Gastrolobium; species Gastrolobium villosum. Next base: position 25,346 of record JAVKPL010010146.1, on the reverse strand, counting down.
TTGGAACCCTAATCCCTTAGTAATCCCGCCTGAAAATAAGCATTATGTAGATAAATCCCACGACTGCAATCCATACAAGTCTATCCCTAGAACATGCATGGAGAGTCATCTTTATCTCCTTTCAGGATCAGTATTCCAATATCCCTATTGTGAATCCTGATCCCCAGAATATCATTCCCTATTAGGTTGATCAGATCTAACAGAAATAATATCAATACGCTCAAGATAAAAGATGAAATATATTAAAATCAATACATAGAATGATTCAATCCTTGTAACAATTGTTCACAAAGGGATCATGCCCCTGACTACAGAAATAGATCTAGCCAATCAACATCATGATCGCTGATCTGATTTCAACATGAACTGAAAAGAAAATAACGAAAAGTACAAGAACGGAGTGACGAACACGAAGAACGCCTCCTCTAGGTTTTGTGATGTGTATTCAGAGATGTCTCTTCTTCAAAGGTTGAGTCTCTTTTTATAAGAGACTTTGACCTAATTTGCAACATTTGAATCTTCATATTTTCGCGCCTCCCACGCTCAGAGCGCCACTCCCGCGCTCAGGGCGTGGGAGTTTCTGCCAAATTTTCACCTCCCGCGCTGATGGCGCGGATCTCGCGCTCTCAGCGCGGGACTTCTGCCAAATTTTCATCTCCCACGCTCAGAGCGCCATTCCCGCGCTGTGAGCGTGGGAACCTAGGTCTCTTTTGATATGTTTTTGCCTTCTTTTGTTTATCTTCCTTGATATTCAGACTTTGGATGTTTTTACTCTTTTTCTCTGCCTTTCTTGCATTGATTGAGTCATTTTCTTCCTCTTTTTGCCTTGTAATTTCCTATATGCTGATTTTATACAGATTTTATAAGGCAGCAAGGTTTTCTGAAAAGTATAGAAAATTCAGCAAATGGTTTTATCCATGAAACTTTCTATGTTTGATAAACGATTTCATTTTACTTAAGTTATTTATATGAGAACCAAATCTGAACGTTTTTAAAGTGTCAAATTTAAATGTTATTCGATAAAGTTTTTTTTTATTTGAGTTCTATACCGCTGCGACTCTAATACAATTTAGCAAACAACCCTCTTGGATGCATACAAGAGTGGGTGTTACACTAATTGGTATCAGAGCAGTTACGGTTCTTGGTATTTGTTTTTCGGTGAATTACTTGTTTCTTGCTTAATGAATGTGATTGACTGTAAATGTTTGTGGTTTGCTGTGTGATAAATTATTTGAATCGTTAGAGATATATCAGTTTAAATAGTTAGACTATTAGAATTATTCTGTGATAAGGGACAGATGCATTGTTAACCTACCCGATTTGAACTCGATTACCTACTTGGGAATGCTGTCATAAATAACTTGCCGTGAGTCTGATCAGCTCATTTCGTGATATTGTGAGTGCAGAATCATGGCAGGTAACCGCGGTTCTACTCGGGGAAGGCCAAGCAATGCAGAAGAAAACCTTATCACTACTGTCGGTGGACTGGCCACTTTTGTCCAAAACATGAGTCAGGAGTGGCGAGAATATCGGCAACAGAACCCGAATCAGCCACCGCTGAACATCAATACTGAGGAACTTGCCCGGCGTATGTTGAAAGATTTCCGCAATTTCCAGCCACCTACCTTTGAGGGTGGGGACAATCTGGAAGCTGCAGCAAGATGGCTGCAGATGATCGAGCATATATTTGAACGTATGGGATGTCCAGAGGAGCAGAAAACTGATTATGCTTCATATCAACTGATGGGAGAAGCTCTAACTTGGTGGACCGGTGCGAGGGCTTGCTGCGAGCTCAAAATGTTGATCTGACTTGGGCCGTGTTCAGAAGGGTTTTCCTGGACAAGTATTTTCCGAAAGCTATGAGGAGAATGAAGCATATTGAGTTGCTGTCGCTAAGGCAGGACAACATGACTGTCAATGAGTACATTGCCAAATTTGCACAGTTGATGGAATATGCCAACTTTGATTGGGACATCTATGACGAGGAATGGCAAGTGGAGAAATTTGAAAGTGGACTGCACCCGGAGATCCGAAAGCTCATGTTGACTACAGCTAATCGCACTCTGCCTGAAGTAATTAATCAGAGTCGGCAGGCGGAATGAATCATCAACGAAGCAAAGAATCTGAATAAGCAGCCAGTGCAATCTCAGGGAGGAAGCAGAGTGGGCCAATTTTTCAGAAAGATCACCGGAATGGGTAGAGGCAAGGGTCCGCAGCTACAAGCTCGGACTGGAAACTTCAAAAGAAATAATGCTCCTGGTCAACCATCTGCTGGACGACAGAGTTCTTATGCCTGTCCTACCTGCGGGAAGAATCACACTGGAGTTTGCCGATGTGGAAACAACTTGTGCTATGGGTGTGGTTAGTCAGGACACTTCATTTCTGATTGTCCATAGAATCCGAACCGTAATCCTACTCAGGCTCGGGTGTTCACCCTGGATGCAAACGAGGCTCAGAAGTATCCCAACCTGATTCGAGGTAATGTAATTTTGAATGGGCATGATATTTCTGTTATTTTTGATTCTGGAGCATCAGGTTCTTTTATGGCCAAGCACGTTGCTATGAGAATAGGCATTACCCTGGCTCCGTTACCTTACGTAATAAATATCAATACCCCTACTGGAGGATCCTGTACGGCCTTAGAAATCTGCAGTGGTGTTATTTTGCAATATGAAGGAAACACTTACACCGTCGATTTAGTGGTTCTACCGGTATTCAACTTTGATGTGATTATCGGTATGGACTGGTTGGCAAAGAACGAGATAACGTTGGACTGTCAAGCTGGGAAGGTCATTGTTCCTCCAAGAGATGGTAATTTTCAGCCCTTTTCCATTATTTCCTTGTTACAAGTTAGAAAGGAGCTCATTCGAGGAGCTGTAGGATATCTGTTGTTGATTGAGTCTGAGACTCCAATTGACAAACCAATTCAGACTGTTCCTGTTGTTAATGAGTTCGAGGAGGTTTTCCCAGATGAAATCCCTCGATTACCTCCTCATCGGGAAATTGAATTTCCCATTGAACTTATTCCCGGAGTTGGACCTATTTACATTGCTCCGTATCGTATGGCACCTTTAGAACTTCGGGAGTTGAAGAAGCAAATAGAAGAGCTATTGGCAAAAGAATTCATTAGACCCAGTACTTCCCCTTGGGGTGCTCCAGCAATCCTGATCAAGAAGAAGGATGGTAGTCTACGTCTGTGTGTAGATTATCGTCAACTGAACAAAGTAACTGTGAAGAACAAGTATCCGCTTCCGAGAATAGATGATTTGATGGACCAGCTGAGAGGTGCCAGAGTCTTTTCAAAAATAGATTTAAGATCGGGGTACCATCAAATCCGGGTCAAACCGGAGGATATTCCGAATACAGCTTTCAGAACTCGTTATGGGCATTATGAATATCAGGTGATTCCGTTCGGACTTACGAATGCGCCAGCGGTATTCATGGATTATATGAACTGCATTTTTCGCCCATTTCTGGATCAGTTTGTTATTGTGTTCATCGATGACATTCTGATTTATTCTGTAACGCCCTCCCTTGTATGCATCCAAGAGAGTCGTTTGCTAAGCGGAATTAGAGTCTTTAACGTCACATAAGCTAACAGAGATTCTTATTCTAAGTTCAAATCCGAAGAACGTTCCAAAATCCTTATCACTTCTGTTTGGACGATAAAAAATATTTCAAGTAATTTAGAAAGAGCACGTTGGGGGCTTCGCGTGCATATAAAATAATAGTAAATCGGAGTTCATTTGCTCATAAAAACACCACCCGTAAGGTGCACTGTAAAAATTTCAGCACTTAAGTCTTTCAAAAAATTCCTTTCACAAACGTTTCCCAAGATAGCCGTTGTTCATAAAAGTTCAAGATAAAATAGAGATGATAAAGTCTACAGTCATCCAAGAGTACCAAAATATTAATCATTACAGTCATCCAATCAATCAAACAGCAACAGTACAAGTCCATTCATCAGCAAGCAACAGCAAAGATCACTCCTTCAAATGCTTTTACGTCCTCCTGCCATTTAGGAAAATAGCAGCCCCGAAGGGGTGAGAATAATCCCAGTAGTGTGGCAACAAAACCAATAATATAACAGTATTAACTAGGCACAAAATCATAAACAGTCACTTCAACATATCCTTGTTCCTTTTCCTTTTTCCTTTTCATCATATTCATATATATTGCGCATATAACGCCTTTCCTTTTCATCATATTCATATATATTGCGTATATAACGCCTTTCCTTTGCGCTTTTAGCACCGTCGTGCGCGCACTTCACAGTGGAATCAATATACCTGGCACCTGAGCTCCCTGTGGATTCCAACTGTGGGCCTATGCGGACTGATGCCAAGTGTCCCATACCCTGGTACCTTAGGGATGCCTATATGATGCTTGCTCAAACACATGGTCCTGTACATAACTATTCTAAAAAGCAAGGCCTATATGATCTTGGTACATGCATGTCATGCTATGCTTTCACACACAAAACGTACAAAAATGCGGTATGATGTAAGGTGCATGCTTATATACTTTTCATATAGCCATCACGGCACATATACTTGTCATATACGTTATGCTGCCACATAACAACTTTACCTCATAATCATATAGCCATCACGGCACATTTCCATAGCCATCACGGCACATTTTTGGCAGTTTTCTTTCACAATAAGGAACATATTACTTTTACGGAGTATGGAGCATCATGTCACAACTTTATACCAGTAGTCAATAGTCACATTAGGTAATATCGCCTGACACTTACCTTGTGTGTCTTAAACAATACCAAACAGCAGCGAAGTATCTCACTTCTTAAGCGCACCTAAATCAATTACAACCAATCATTTACAGCGGCGATTTACAGCAGAAACAGTGAGCATACAACAGCGTTTTATAGTAGAAAACAGTGAGCATACAGCAGCATTTTACAGCAGAAAACAGTGAGCATACAACAGTGTTTTTACAGCAGAAAACAGTGACGTTTGTTCTTAAAACAGTGAGCAGAAAATAGTGAGTTGTTCTTTAAAACAGTGAGCAGAAAACAGTGATATTTTCCTTAAAAACAGTGGGCAGAAACAATGACGTTTTCCTTAAAAACAGTGGACAGAAACAGTGACGTTTTACAGCAGGAAAACAGTAGCACCTTACAGCAGAAACAGTGACCATTTTAAAACAGAAACAGTGACATCTTTGGACATCAAAACAGCGGCAGAACAGTGGCATTAGACAGTGGTAAAACAGTGACATTTGAACGTTAAAACAGTGACATAAACAGTGGTATTTGAACATCAAAACAGTGGCATAAGTAGTGTTATTTGCACCTCAAAACAGTGACATGAATGGTAACATTTCATCATTAAAACAGTGACATTAGTGGTGATATTTGCACATCAAAAACAGTGGCAAAGAGAGTGGTTTTTGAACATTAAGACAGTGGCATAATTAGTGCTTTTTGGACATTAAAACAGTGGCATAACTAGTGATTTTTGATCATCAAAACAGTGACATAATTAAGAGTATTTGGACACCAATACAGTGGCATAAAGAGTAGTGTTTGGACATCAAGATGGTGATCATTTTATGCAGAAACAGTGGCACATTAAGTACTAAAACAGTGAGCATTTTTGTGCAGAAACAGTGGCACATTATGTACTAAAACAGTGAGCATTTTATGCAGAAACAGTGGCATGTGAGGCACTAAAACAGTGAGTATTGTGTGCAGAAACAGTGGCATCAAATTGGTGATCTTGTGAAACCGAAACAGTGACATTCTTAGCCTCAAAACAGTGGCACATTCATAGGGAAACAGTGGCATATTTATCCTCAAAACAGTGGCATATTCATACAAAAACAGTGGCATTAACTTAAGCATCACCATGAGACTTTCATTCCATCACTTAAGCATACAAGTCATCACTAAATAGCTCCATCCATTATACTTTTACCATGCTCATTCTTGAATCCAAAACAAAACATAATCAAGGAGACATCTCATGCACACACATGGTTACATACAATGAAGGAGGTCTAAGTTCTAGGCTTACCTCTTGTAGCACACCCTTCTTGGTCAAGGATCACACACCACACCTTCTAGCTTTACTACACAACAAGTCCACCCTTCCTAGGAGATGATCTATGCGCACTCAAAGGTGAGGAGGACACCTTTGGACAGCTTCCAAGGTTGAGGAACAAGGCTGAACAGTGAGTGGAAAGGAGAAGAAAGGTTGCACTTGCTTGATGTCCTAGGTCACGGTTGAGAGGTGAGGGAAGAAGAGAGTTGGCTTAGTCTTTCTTTCTTCTAAGGTGCTTGTAGTCACGGCTAGAGAGGGAGGAGGAGGAGGAGGAAATTGGTTGAATGTGCAAAGTGAGGAAAAGGCTCCTCTTGTGCGCACATCTTAAAGAAAGAGGGGAGGAGTGATTGAAATGATGAGGCATCATGAAAATTCTGGTTTCTTGTAGGAGTGGGACTGCACACTTGGTCAAAACAAGCAAGGGGTTTGCTTCTTGTATACACTATGCGCATGCAAGGAGTGGAATGGAGGTGTCATCATGAGCACATGTAAGAGGGTTCTCTAAGTCAACAAGCAAGACAGATTTGTGGCAGCCTAAAATCTGATTTGGAGCTTCCCTTGTGCGCACATGATGAGGGGGATGCAGCCCAAAATCCTTCTTTTGTTGCATGTGGAGGCAAGGGACAGATTTGGTTCATGATGGGCTGCAAAAGCATGCAGAAATCTGCACATTTCAGGCTCATGATGGAAGGTGTAAGGTGGTTCTCTTGGTCAACACTCAATGCAGATTTTGTGTCATAAAAATCTGATCTATGACCTCTCCATGTGCGCCTAAATGGGGAAGAATGCAGCCCAAAATAATGCTAAGGAGTACATGTGTCTTCCATGCAATGAAGTTGAATTCAAATGGTACACAAGCTAAGGTGATGTGGCGGTCATGCAAGGGGAAAGTTGGCAGATTTTCTAAGTCCCATCTACTCTCTTATGCGCATGAAATGAGGAGGGAATACATCTAGCCATGTGGGTGCTCCTTGCTACACAAGACAGCCTTGTTGGACAAGGCTTAGGGAAGATGAGTGTAGGTACAACATTGGGCTGAACAAGGTAGATCCAAAAGCCTCCTTGGGCCATCGGCCAACTCAAGGGAAATCCAACAAAGTAAGCCTAAGGTGACAAGTCCACACATACTAGCCCACTTCCCAAGTCCAATAAACACCAAGGCCTTATACACACAATCAAATTACTCATATGATTTTAATAAAAGTTTCACATGCCTACATATGCACCCTCCTATGATTTTAATTTAAATACTTACCTTAGTCTCATCCAAGGATAAAGATCAAACAATTCGCAAACCATCAAACATACACATGCATCTATCTCATTATAACACTTATGTATTTTACTAATTATGTGGGATGTTACACTCTCCCCACCAAATAGGAATTTTGTCCGCAAAATAAACTTACTTAACAGCTAAACAGTTCTGGATAGCGTTTCCGAATGTCGTCCTCGCGCTCCCAAGTGGCTTCAGCTGCCGACCTGTTGCTCCACAATACTTTCACCAAAGGAATCTCCTTAGAACGGAGTCGCTTGACGGATCTTTCAAGGATTTGGAACGGTTGCACTTGATACGTCAGATTTTCCTTTAGTTCGACTTCTTCCGGCTGTAACACGTGAGATGGATCAGAGAGATACCTCCGTAGCTGCGACACATGAAATACATTGTGAATTCCTGACAGATTGGGTGGTAAAGCCAACCGGTATGCAGACTCTCCAATCCGGTCCATAATCAGATACGGTCCTAAGTACCGTGGACTTAACTTCTTTACTCCCATTCCCCTTCCGAGTCCCGATGTAGGTGTGATTCTCAAGAATACATGGTCTCCGACTTCGAAAGATAGAGGCTTATGACGCTTGTCGTAATAACTCTTCTGTCTGGCCTGAGCCCTCTGCATATTTTCCCGAATCTTCTTTACTTGTTCGGATGTTTCTTGAATTAAGTCAGGTCCTAACATACTTCGCTCACCTACTTCAGTCCAACATAAAGGGGATCTGCATTTTCTCCCATACAGAGCTTCATACGGTGCCATCTGAATACTGGAGTGGTGACTGTTGTTGTAAGCAAATTCAATCAAAGAAAGATAATTATCCCAGCTGCCTCCTAACTCCAAAACGCATGCTCGCAACATGTCTTCTAATGCTTGAATGGTGCGTTCTGTCTGTCCATTGGTCTGCGGATGATAAGCAGTACTCAATCTCAAGTGAGTCCCTAATGCGCTTTGAAAAGATTCCCAGAACTTAGAGGTAAACTTGGGATCACGATCACTGACAATACTCGTAGGAACTCCGTGCAACTTCACAATCTCCTGCAGGTAAATTCTGGCAAGCCTCTCCGTATTATATGTGGTTCTAACACGCAAGAAATGAGCTGACTTCGTTAAACGATCAACAATCACCCAGATAGCATCATATCCTTCTCGCGTCTGAGGAAGTCCAACTACAAAATCCATCGCAATACTGTCCCACTTCCATTCGGGAATCTCCAAAGGTTGAAGAAGTCCCGACGGTTTCTGATGTTCGTACTTCACCTTCTGACAAGTTAGGCATCGAGATACATACTCCGCAATATCACGCTTCATACCCGGCCACCAAAACGAGGTCTTCAAATCATGGTACATCTTCGTGGATCCAGGATGAACTGCATAATTACCCTTGTGAGCCTCCTGCAAAACTTCTTGCTTCAACTCTTCATTCGGCACAACTAACCGACCTTGGAATCTCCAAGTATCATTCTCATCCTTTACAACATCTTGGTTGCCAACCAAATCGCGGACTAACTCTTCATCTTTCTGAGCCTCCTTAATTCTACTGATCAATTCATTCTCTACCTTTATATTTCCCAATCTTATGCTATTCCCCCTCTCGTCTACAGATAAGTTCAAATCTCGAAAGGCCTCAAACAATTTCAGTTCTTCCATCATCAGAGTTGCAGTGTGCAAAGTCTTCCTACTCAGGGCGTCAGCTACCACGTTTGCCTTTCCTGGATGGTATTTAAGTTCAAAATCATAGTCCTTCAGAAATTCCATCCACCGTCGTTGTCGCATATTCAGCTCCTTCTGATCGAACAAGTACTTCAGACTCTTGTGGTCGCTGAACACGTCAAACTGCGAACCATACAAGTGGTGCCTCCAGATTTTAAGTGCGAACACTATAGCTGCTAACTCCAAATCGTGCGTAGGATAATTTTCTTCGTGAGGCTTTAGTTGTCGAGAAGCATAAGCTACCGCCATACGATCCTGCATCAACACGCATCCAAGTCCTTTCAGCGACGCATCACAGTATACTTCGAACTTCCGGGTAGGATCCGGAATCGTGAGTACGGGAGCACTTGTCAACCTGCTCTTCAGTTCCATGAAACATTCTTCACAAGCTTCGGTCCACTCAAACGGCTTGTCCTTCCGAGTGAGACGGGTAAGGGGTTGCACTATCTGCGAGAAATTCTGGATAAACCTTCGATAATATCCAGCAAGACCTAAGAAACTCCTTACTTCAGTGACAGTCTTGGGTCGTTCCCAATTCATGACAGATTCAACTTTGCTGGGGTCCACCGCAATACCTTCTGATGAAATGACATGGCCCAGAAACTGGACCTCCTTAAGCCAAAACTCGCACTTCGACCACTTCGCGTACAACTGCTTCTCTTTCAAGATTTGCAAGACAATCCTCAAATGTTCCGCATGCAGCTCTTCATTAGTAGAGTAAATCAGAATATCGTCGATAAACACAATGACAAACTGATCAAGAAATGGGCGGAAGATGCGGTTCATGTAGTCCATGAATACCGCTGGAGCATTTGTAAGTCCGAATGGGATCACCTGATATTCGTAGTGCCCATAACGAGTCCTAAAAGCTGTTTTCGGAATATCCTCCGGTTTGACCCGGATTTGATGGTATCCCGATCGTAAATCTATCTTGGAAAAAACTCTGGCTCCTCTCAGCTGGTCCATTAAATCGTCGATCCTCGGTAGCGGATACTTATTCTTCACCGTAACTTTGTTCAGCTGTCGGTAATCTACACATAGACGTAGACTTCTATCCTTCTTCTTAATCAAGATGGCTGGAGCACCCCATGGGGAGGTACTCGGTCTGATGAATTCCTTTGCCACAAGTTCTTCTATCTGCTTCTTCAACTCGCGAAGTTCCAAAGGCGCCATACGATACGGAGCAATGGAGATTGGTCCAACTCCAGGAACAAGTTCGATAGAAAATTCTATTTCCCTATGAGGAGGCAATCGAGGTATTTCATCCGGGAATACCTCCTCGAATTCTCTAACTACAGGTACATTCTGAATTTGATGGTCAACCGAGGTCTCAGCCTCGATCGACAAGAGATACCCTGCTGCTCCCTTGCGGAGCTCTTTTCTAACTTGTAATAAAGAAATGAGAGAGAAAGGTTGAAAATTACCATCTTTCGCAGGAACAACGACTTTCCCCGCTCGACAATCCAACGTTATCCCGTTTTTCGTCAACCAGTCCATACCGATAATCACATCGAAATTGAATACCGGTAGGACCACCAAGTTAACTGTATACGTGTTCCCTTCATACTGCAAAGTAACACCTCTGCAGATCTCTGAGGCTGTGCACGATCCTCCAGTAGGTGTGCTGATGTGTAACTCATAAGGTAACGGGGTTGGGGTGATGCCTATTCTCATAGCAGTATGCTTCGCCATAAAAGAACCAGACGCTCCAGAATCAAAGATAACAGAAATTGGGTGACCATTTAAAGTGACATTACCTTTGATCAAGTTGGGAAATTTCTGCGCCTCGTTCGCATCCAGAGTGAACACCCGTGCTTGCGTAGGCTGTTGATCAGCGTTCTGGGGGCATTTGTAAGCAAAATGTCCTTGCTGGCCACATCTGAAACATGCATTGTTGCTCTTGCGACAAACTCCAAAGTGATTCTTTCCACATGTAGCACAAACAGTCGCACCCTGCCGTCCAGTTGACGATTGTCCAACAGTATTTCTCCTCTTAAAATTTCCAGGCCGCGCCTGCAACTGCGGACCTCTGCCTCGACCCCTACTAGGTGCCGTCCTGAAGAATCTGCCTGCTCGGTTTCCTCCGTGGAATTGTGCTGGTTGCTTATTCAGATTCGTGGCCTCGTTAATTATTCCTTCTGCCTGTCGACTCTGGTTGATGAGCTCCGGAAGTGTACGGTTTGCCGTCGTCAAAATGAGTTTACGGATTTCCGGATGTAATCCGCTTTCGAACTTCTCCACCTGCCATTCCTCATCATAAATGTTCCGGTCAAAGTTGGCGTACTCGATCAGTTGCCCAAATTTTGCAATGTACTCATTAACCGACATGTTATCCTGCCTAAGTGACAGCAGTTCAGTGTGCTTCATTCTTCTCATTGCCTTAGGAAAATACTTATCCAAAAAGACTTGTCTGAATACGGCCCACGTTAGTTCAACGTCCTGAGCTCTCAGCAGAGCCCTCGCACCAGTCCACCATGTCAAGGCTTCTCCCATCAGCTGGTACGATGCGTAATCGGTCTTCTGCGCTTCCGGGCATGCCATGCGTTCAAATATATGCTCGATCATCTGCAACCACTTCGCTGCAGCCTCAGGGTTGTCTTTACCCTCAAAGGTAGGTGGTTGGAAGTTGCGGAAGTCTTTCAACCTCCGACAGGCAATTTCTTCTGCATTGTCATGCGGTGGGGGTTGGTTCGGATTCTGTTGCCTATGATCGCGCCATTCTTGGCTCATATTTTGAATGAACGTTCCCAGTCCCCCAATGGTAGTGATAAGGTCCTCTTCCGCATCGCCAGACCTTCCCCGAGTTGAACCGCGACCACCTGCCATGATTCTGCACTCACAATATCATGAAATGAGTTGATCAGGCTCACCGCAAGTTATTTATGGCAGCAGTCCCAAGTAGGTACTCGAGTTCAATTCGGACAAGTTAGCTATGCATCCGTGTCTTATCACAGAACGATCCTAACAATCTAACTACACTAGCTAATACATACTTAAACTATAGCACATTTAGACAGTCAATCAGCAGATAAACACAATCAACAATCAATTCAATCAATCACAAGCAAATCCATGGATCAAACTGCTCTGATACCAATTAGTGTAACGCCCTCCCTTGTATGCATCCAAGAGAGTCGTTTGCTAAGCGGAATTAGAGTCTTTAACGTCACATAAGCTAACAGAGATTCTTATTCTAAGTTACAAATCCGTAACGTTCCAAAATCCTTATCACTTCTGTTTGGACGATAAAAAATATTTCAAGTGATTTAGAAAGAGCACGTTGGGGGCTTCGCGTGCATATAAAATAATAGTAAATCGGAGTTCGTTTGCTCATAAAAACACCACCCGTAAGGTGCACTGTAAAAATTTCAGCACTTAAGTCTTTCAAAAATTCCTTTCACAAACGTTTTCCAAAATAGCCGTTGTTCATAAAAGTTCAAGGTAAAATAAAGATGATAAAGTCTACAGTCATCCAAGAGTACCAAAATATTAATCATTACAGTCATCCAATCAATCAAACAGCAACAGTACAAGTCCATTCATCAGCAAGCAACAGCAAACATCACTTCTTCAAATGCTTTTACGTCCTCCTGCCATTTAGGAAAATAGCAGCCCCGAAGGGGTGAGAATAATCCCAGTAGTGTGGCAACAAAACCAATAATATAACAGTATTAACTAGGCACAAAATCATAAACAGTCACTTCAACATATCCTTGTTCCTTTTCCTTTTTCCTTTTCATCATATTCATATATATTGCGTATATAACGCCTTTCCTTTTCATCATATTCATATATATTGCGTATATAACGCCTTTCCTTTGCGCTTTTAGCACCGTCGTGCGCGCACTTCACAGTGGAATCAAAATACCTGGCACCTGAGCTCCCTGTGGATTCCAACTGTGGGCCTATGCGGACTGATGCCAAGTGTCCCATACCCCGGTACCTTGGGGATGCCTATATGATGCTTGCTCAAACACATGGTCCTGTACATAACTATTCTAAAAGGCAAGGCCTATATGCTCTTGGTACATGCATGCCATGCTATGCTTTCACACACAAGACGTACAAAAATGCGGTATGATGTAAGGTGCATGCTTATATACCTTTCATATAGCCATCACGGCACATATACTTTTCATATACGTTATGCTGCCACATAACAACTTTACCTCATAATCATATAGCCATCACGGCACATTTCCATAGCCATCACGGCACATTTTTGGCAGTTTTCTTTCATAATAAGGAACATATTTCTTTTACGGAGTATGGAGCATCATGTCACAACTTTATACCAGTAGTCAATAGTCACATTAGGTAATATCGCCTGACACTTACCTTTGCGTGCCTTAAATAGTACCAAACAGCAGCGAAGTATCTCACTTCTTAAGCGCACCTAAATCAATTACAACCAATCATTTACAGCGGCGATTTACAGCAGAAACAGTGAGCATACAGCAGCGTTTTACAGCAGAAAACAGTGACGTTTGTTCTTAAAACAGTGAGCAGAAAACAGTGAGTTGTTCTTTAAAAACAGTGGGCAGAAACAGTGACGTTTTACTTAAAAACAGTGGACAGAAACAGTGACGTTTTACTTAAAAACAGTGGACAGAAACAGTGACGTTTTACAGCAGAAAAACAGCATCACCTTACAGCAGAAACAGTGACCATTTTAAAACAGAAACAGTGGCATCTTGGACCTCAAAACAGTGGCAGAACAGTGGCATTAGACAGTGGCAGAAACAGTGGCATTTGAACGTTAAAACAGTGACATAAACAGTGGTATTTGAACATCAAAACAGTGGCATAAGTAGTGTTATTTGCACATCAAAACAGTGGCATGAATGGTAACATTTGATCATTAAAACAGTGACATTAGTGGTGATATTTGCACATCAAAAACAGTGGCATTAGTAGTGATTTGTGAACATTAAGATGGTGATCATATTATGCAGAAACAGTGGCTCATTAAGTACTAAAACAGTGAGTATTTTTGTGCAGAAACAGTGGCACATTAAGTACTAAAACAGTGAGCATTCTTGTGCAGAAACAGTGGCATGTGAGGCATTAAAACAGTGAGCATTTTATGCAGAAACAGTGGCACTTTTATACAAAACAGTGGCATCAAAATGGTACTCTTGTCAAACCGAAACAGTGGCCTATTCATCCTCAAACAGTGGCACATTCATAGAGAAACAGTGGCATATATATCCTCAAAACAGTGGCATATTCATACAAAAACAGTGGCATTAACTTAAGCATCACTATGAGACTTTCATTCCATCACTTAAGCATACAAGTCATCACTAAATAGCTCCATCCATTATACTTTTACCATGCTCATTCTTGAATCCAAAACAAAACATAATCAAGGAGTCATCTCATGCACACACATAGTTACACACAATGCAAGAGGTCTAAGTTCTAGGCTTACCTCTTGTAGCACACACTTCTTGGTCAAGGATCACCCACCACACCTTCTAACTTTACTACACAACAAGTCCACCCTTCCTAGGAGATGATCTATGCGCACTCAATGGTGAGGAGGACACCTTTGGACAGCTTCCAAGGGTGAGTACCAAGCTGAACAGTGAGGGAAAGAGAAGAGAAAAGCTAGCACTTTCTTGGTGTGTAGGCCACGGCTTTGGATGGTGAGGGAAGAAGAGTTGGCTTAGTCTTTCTTTCTTCTAAGGTGCTTGTAGTCACGGCTAGGAGAGTGAGGAGGAGGAGGAGATGTTGGCTGAACTTGTGCAAAGTGAGGGAGAGTCCCTCTTGTGCGCAAACTTAAAGAGGAAGTGAGGAGAGGTTGCAATGATGAAACATTATGGAAAAATCTGGTTTCTTGTGAAGAGTGGGACTGCACACTTGGTTTGAACAAGCAAGAGTTTGCTTCTTGGTTACTCTATGCACATGCAAGGAGGTGATGGGAGGTGTCATCATGAGCACATGTAAGAGGGTTCACTAAGTCAACAAGCAAGACAGATTTGTGGCAGCCTAAAATCTGATTTGGAGCTTCCCTTGTGCGCACATGATGGGGGGAAATGCAGCCCAAAATCCTTCTTTTGGTGCATGTGGAGGCAAGGGACAGATTTGGTTCATGATGGGCTGCAAAAAGCATGCAGAAATCTGCACATTTCAGGCTCATGATGGAAGGTGTAAGGTGGTTCTCCAAGTCAACACTCAATGCAGATTTTGTGTCATAAAAATCTGATCTATGACCCCTCCATGTGCGCCTAAAATGAAGAAGAATGCAGCCCAAAATAATGCTAAGGAGTACATGTGTCTTCCATGCAAAAGTTGAAGTCAAAGGTGCACAAACTAAGAGTGATGTGGCGGTCATGCAAGGAGTGTGTTGGCAGATTTTTCTAATGCTTATCAACTCTCTTTTGCGCATGGATGAGGAGGGGAATACATCTAGCCATGTGGGAATTCCTTGCTACACAAGACACCTTGTTGGACAAGGCTTAGGGAAGATAAGTGTAGGTACAACTTGGGCTGAACATGATTGATCCAAAACCTCCTTGGGCCATCGGCCAACACCCACAAAAGGACCCAACAAGACAAGTCCAAAAGTGACAAGTCCACACACACACTAGCCCACTTCCCAAGTCCAATAAACACTAAAGCCTTATAACACATAATCAAATTACTCATATGATTTTATTAAAAGTTTCACATGCCTACATATGCACCCTCCTATGATTTTAATTTAAATACTTACCTTAGTCTCATCCAAGGATAAGATCAAACAATTCGCCAATCACCACACATAAACCAAAAATCCGAATTCTACACATGCATCTATACCATTATAACACTTATGTATTTTACTAATTATGTGGGATGTTACACATAAAACCCTTTTGCTATACTGTCAAAATAATATTAAAAAGATTTTCAAAATAATATTAAATTAATTAATATAGACCAACTAGTAGAATGTTAGAAATTTTATTTTATGGGCAATATTAATTAATTAGTTTTGTATTTTAATATTAATTGGGTTAATGGATATTCCAATATAAATATTGTAACTAAGCCCATTGCGATCACATTTGATTGGGCTTCTGGCATCTGATATTATTGGGCCTAGTTGGGCAGCAATAGGCTTTAGTGTGACCCTGGTTTTCCATTATGGGTGGACCCATGGGCACAGATGGGCATAGACTCTTCTCTGGGTTATGAGCTAGGTCCTCTCTCTAGCCTATTTATACTGGAGTTAAACTCCATAAGCCATCAAGCTCCCATCGTTGAGGCTGCCTTTATCGAAATAGGTGATAGAGAGGAAGATCTGGCATGTAGTCCCTTCTTTCTTTTGGCTTTGTGATGATCCAATAAGGTACACATAATCCCAATTTTGATTTCATATTGTTTGGTATTTTATAATGATATACATGATTCAAGGTTAAAATATTTCTATGATAATATACTAGGAGGAGATCCGTATCCTCACATTCAATAACCTCAAATATTAAATTATTAAAATTATTAATTAATCCATTATTATAATTATTAAAGATAATAATTCTAGAAGTTAACGATTATCGATTTAACTTAGATTTGCATTAATATATAGTAAATAATTACTATTATTAATTGTTTAAATAAATTGATGGAAAATTGTGTAAATCAATTATAATCAATATAAATATTGTAACTAAGCCTATTGCGATCACATTTGATTGGGCTTCTGGCATCTGATGTTATTGGGCATAGTTGGACAGTAATAGGCTCTTGTGTGACGCTGGTTTTCCATGATGGGTGGACCCATGGGCACAGATGGGCACAGACTCTTTTCTGGGTTATTAGCTAGGTCCTCTCTCTAGCCTATTTATACTGGAGTTAAACTCCATAAGCCATCATGCTCTCATCGCTGAGGCTGCCTTTATCGAAATAGGTGATAGAGAGGAAGATCTGGCATGTAGTCCCTTCTTTCTTTTGGCTTTGTGATGATCCAATAAGGTACGCATAATCCCAATTTTGATTTCATATTGTTTGGTATTTTATAATGATATACATGATTCAAGGTTAAAATTTTTCTATGATAATATACTAGGAGGAGATCCGTATCCTCACATTCAATAACCTCAAATATTAAATTATTAAAATTATTAATTAATACATTATTATAATTGTTAAAGATAATAATTCTAGTAGTTAACGATTATCGATTTAACTTAGATTTGCATTAATATATAGTAAATAATTACTATTATTAATTGTTTAAATCAATTGATGGAAAATTGTGTAAATCAATTATAATAAATTAATAATTTTACACAAAATTTCCTTAAATAGATTTTCATAAAATATCCATTATAGACAACATCTCTAGACAGCTGCTACATTAGCAATAAGAAAATCAATTCCTTTAGCAGTGGGAAATTTCAAAATATTCATAAAATATGTTCCACTATTTATAATATTTATTTTCCTCTTGATTTTTAGCGCCAGAAGCAAAAATCCGATCATATGATTGGTCCTCTCTTTCTTCACCTTGTATAAAAATATATCATGTTCATGTTATGTCATCTTTTGTGTCAACATGGATCTGTATAAGATCAAACACCAGTCATTACATACAACAGAAGGCTTTTTAGATTCTAGAGTGAAGATTTTGCATAAGCTTATAACTCTTCCAAATGCAATACAAGAAAAAAAAAAGTAAATCAAGATTAAAACTAATTAAACGGATATTACAAAGAAAGATGCAAACATTTTGACAAAATAAAAACCAAGATTTTTTTCAAGAATGACAACCTCTAAAGCTAATTAAAAGGAAACCATACGAATCCACGGGACAGAGCAATACTCTCCAAAAATCCCAGACAGCTTACTCCAAAGAAAAGTAACTGAACTAGAACAATACAAAAATTTAAGAGACAAGCTAGCCACAAGCTCTGAAACAAAGACCAAGAATGCAAAAATAGCGTACGTTATGTTTACTTAATCATTCCTAGACAAGACACTGCATCTACATAAAGGACATGTATTGCGAATCGTTAGCCACTTTGTGATGCAATCGCGATGAAACACGTGTGAGCAAGGCAAGCCAATTGCTCTTGACCCAATATCCGTGAGACAAATAGAACAATCTGTGATGGAAGAAGAACGGATATTGCTGCTTTGAATGTTGTGGTTGTAACCCAACTCACCACGAGATCGGACATTGCTATTTAGCATGGTTTCGATGTAACCCAATTCCCTACGAGATCGGCGATTGTTGCTTTGCATGTTATGGTAGTGAGCCAACTCACGAAGATGTCGGATATTGCTTGTTTGTATGTTTTGGTAGTAACCCAACTCACCACGAGAACGGATATTGCTTCTTTGCGTGTTGTGGTTGTAACCCAATTGGGCACCTGATCGGATATTGCTTCTTTGCATGTTTTGGTTGTGACCCAATTGCGCACGAGATTGGATATTGTTTCTTTGCACGTTGTGGTTGTAACCCAATTGCGCACGAGATCGGATATTACTTCTTTGCACGTCTTGGTTGTAACCCAATTGCGCACGAGAACGGACATTGTTTCTTTGCATGTTTTGGTTGTGACCGAATTGCGCACGAGATTGGATATTGCTTATTTGCATGTTGTGGTTGTAACCCAATTGCGCACGAGATTGGACATTGCTTCTTTGCATGTTCAGGTTGAATGAATTTAAGCCCAAAACGTCGTCGTCCGTAAGCATCTTCTCACGTTGAGCTTTCAAAACCAGAGTCTCTATTATATACAAAAAGAAAAAAACTAGAGTCACTATTAAGAAAAAAGCAACCATTCTTGGCAAACAGATGTAAAGAGAGACAAAGAGAGGGAGGGAGAGAGAGATATGTAGACAGAAAGAGAAAGTTTACTTCAGAGGAGATGAAGTGGTATAATTTATAGAATTTGAACCTCACTTGTTATTCTGCATTGATTAGCTGGATTTATTAAATCTAATATTGAAATTTGATTTGATTTGATTTTCATGATAACGATATTCTATTTTTTTTATTACCGTTTTAATTATTACCACTTTTAGGTTTCTTTATTGAAAATTAAATATTTATAAAAAGGAATCCTACTTTGCATTTATTAGATGCGCTTATTATATTTATTCTTCACGATTTTTTTCCTTTTTGTTTGTTTTTTTAATTTTAATGACCTTCATTATTTCCTTTAAATGCACATATGAAGTATGCTCCAGCAACATTTTATATATATTTTAGGCAATACTTCAAATGAATTAAGAAAAAAAAAGCTCTTGCAATGGCTGAGGGTGCTCCTCCTCCTTATGGCTTCTGAATATGCTGGCAATACCACTGTTTTACTATTTTGTTCTTTGACTTGTATTTAATTAGCATATAATGGGTAACACATTTTTTAATGGAAAAAAAACATTAGCCACTCCTGCCATAATAGTAAGAGTATGAAATGCCTCCAATATATATATGATTTTAAGTCAAAGAAAGAAAGAATCTTGATCAATCTTGAAAAATAGGGCAATAATTTCCATTAAATTGATAAATCCTAATCAGATATCTTGTCACTGATATTCTTATATTTTTATAGGAAAAAGTACAAGAAAGGGGCCCAATTGAGAAGCACAAAAAAACACAAGATTTAATCCAACACGCTACTGGCGCGACATTGGCGCTATCAGCGTGATAACTCATATTTTATTGCACTTATTTGTTACTCTTGGTTAGTATTTTTAGGATTTATTTGAATAAAATAATGATGTTTTGAGTTAATTTACATTTTTAGTTTTTGATTGGGTTTAATTTATTTTCGTCAAAATTTTTCAGCTTTACGTTACTTCTGTATTTTGGCCATATCTCGGTCCACAGTTGTCTGATTGACACGTTTTGCTGAAGTTTTATTTTATTATTAGACTTGTAATTTAAATTAAAACCCCATTACTTAAGTGGCCCAAAGCCAAGTTTTAGTTTTATTTTAATTTATTTGTTATATTTCGTACTTTTGGACAGATTGGCCTATCAGAACTAAACCCTAACCCGATTTGGGTAGGGGTATATGACGGCGGAGTAGGAAACTATTATTCATTCTGAATTTTCGAAATTGAGGATCAAGTACTTTTTCTCTGAAGCGTTCTTCGCGTTCTTTATCTTTTTCTTCTTTTTTCTTTAATTTTAATCATGTTTATCCTAGCCATGCTAGGCTAAACCCCTTTTAATCAACCTAAGGGGAAGGGATTCCATGGATCTATCTAGAGGATCTGCGATCAATCTCTAACCAGATTCGTTTCTTTAACCTAACTCAAATCAATATCGTGAGATTGTGGATATTCGATTTGAGGTTCGCAATTGCGATTATGGAAAAGGAATAATCATCAGATTTGATGATCCGATTGTTCTCAATTGAAAATAAGGATTTTGATTCAATTGAGATCATTCGTGAATTTGGTAATTTTTATCCAATGAAGGACATCCTAGGATTCCTAACCTTAGGTTGGTTAATTTTAATTACGAAGTTTTAATCCCAGTTCTTATATTCTGTCTTTTATTCAACCGAAATCCAAAACCCCCCTTTTATTTTCTATTTTCATAAGCGATTTTTACCAAATCAATTTCTTTGAGAGACGACTTATGGTTTCCATTTTACTGCAAATTTCTGAACCCTAATTAAAAATAATTTTTAATTTGCGCGAGTTCGTCAGCTCGTGTCAAATTTGGCGCCGTTTCCAGGGAAATGGCATCGGTCTAAATCGTTTTCTGATTCTTGATCTTCTTCTTTTTCTTTAATTTTCATTTCTGTTAAAAAAAAATCGAAAAAAATATATTTATTTTTGCGCATCTGTCTTGTTTCTGCGTTTGAACTCATTTGTGTTTCTGATTCTGATTTCTGCACCTTTGATTCTGCACCACACTTGTCCTGGTCTTATAACTGCTAATCAAACATGACGTGTTTAACTCACGCATACGAATATTTGTTCCCTTTTTCTCAATAATTCTTCAGGTTCAAAACCTCTCGCCTTGATGAAGTCTATTCACCAAGACCACTTGTACATAACTGTCTTACTATACTACACATATACTTGGAATTTCACCGATCTCATAAGCTCATCTCTGTTATATGTTTATCTTTCATAGTACTGCAAAGTTCGTCTATGCACATATTGTACATATCATAAATTGTACACCACTGTTGCTTATAATACACTTTTCTTTTGACTTTCATCGAAGTCAGATATAATATTTATGTCTGTTCTTTTTATGCCTTCTAATATTCATACTTGACTTACTGCTGTCCTCTGTCCATGGAGCAGTTGACACTGCAGCCACAACATCAGGCTAAATACTCACATTCGGTGCTCCAAGGTTACTACGCAGGCTTCTTACGATGACCACACATGTAACACAAAGGAATAGGTTGATCAGACCCACACTAAGGAATTACATATACAGTAATCGATAAGAATCTACATACAACTATGTAGCACATAACACATCTATATATATATTATCAGAGTTCCCTAACAAAACTGCTCTGATACCATAAAATGTAACAGCCCGTTGTACACCGGTATTGTTTACATTAATTATGATATTAAGCGCAGTTACAATCACAGCAATTCATTTATAAAAATGAGGATAAACTTTTTCCGATTATTACGCGAACAGTAAAAGTATAAAAAGCGTAATAATAAAAAGCTGTGATCGTAACTGAAACACTAGCGGAAGACTTACTTAACTATTTATACACTTTATTTTATCACATACAAGATACTAAGGGGTTCCCATAAACCCACTTAGCCAATTCCTCACTTTTTACGTTTTTACCACTTAACCGGACTTGCTAATTTGTTTTTCTATGAACAAAAACTAAAAATCCAAACTTAATCTCCAGATTATCTTTTTTCCTTATTCAATTACCTTTCTAACAAGCTATCACACACTCGATTCCGAGATCGTGAGCTCCGGTTATCACCGTTTGAAGTTGGACAAACAACATTGCCTACCAACTCCAAAACAGCCTAAAACCTCCAAACTTCACTGATTAAACTGTACCTAACCACAAGGACACTGCCTCTCAAAATTTTACACCATAAACTAGACACCTCAAACTTCGATTTGATATATCGTACGCTTAATTTGACCAAGTAACGAAGCGGGAATTAATTTCCCAACACAGACCCGAATCTGCCCACTGGTGCTGGCCAGAACAGGGCAGTGTGTGACAACAGCTCCCATGGACTGCGCACACCACAAATGAACCTAGGCTTTTGACACAACGTAGGGGACATCTTAAGCTTCAAAATGGCATATGGCACGTCCCAATCGGACCACTATGGAGAGAGATACGCTCCTCCAAAGTTCACCCAAAAACTGCCAATTCTACAGAAAATTCGCCAGAGTTTCCTTTGTATTTCCAAGAATTCCCAAATTTGCATAACCTGTTTAACACCACTGATACACCTGAAATCCAGCAAAATCCAATGGGTGGCACACACAAGGACCAACAACGCCTTGGGGCACTTACAACCCAATCCAATTTATACTTAAAACATAAACAGTTCACTTTAAATCCTTAACTCATTTCAATCACAAAAGTCCACTTACATGCAATTTCTCAACATAACATAAACCATAAATCTAATATCATTATGCCACTATACTTCTCAATTACATATCACATATTACAATTCATGCCTTTCACTTACATCTTTCAACATAAACTTAGAATGATAAATATGATACACTTAGGCAAAATATACATGATCTTCCTATGGGCCCCTTGCCCACCACTCCTGTGCCACTGCAACCTCCTGAAATAAATGCCCCGAGACGGGGTGAGATATACGAATATATCTCAGTAACCCAGAGGTTCTGGAGAAAACTCCGCCCAATGGTTCACTTCGATGTATATAAATAACATAAAACAACATCACTGTTATAAAACGGGATAAAGCAAGGGATTTAGAGAAAGGGGGAATATATCAGAACAACTACGACATGCGGGATGGTAGCTACCAATACCACGCCATGTCCTCGGCTATACGCCTATGGGTACTACCCCTGGCGTGTTCATAGAACAACCCACCAAGGTACCCCTTCCAACCATATACACCCGAGACAACCTAGTGTGCTCCTATCCGGATAACACACCACGACCCTGGGTCAACTGGAACTCCCTCTCGGAGACCTATCCAGTGGTAGTCTGGAAACACTTGCCCGAAGGCTAAAAATATCTACTGGCCAGAGATCTGGTACATAAGTACCCACTGTGATAATGCACATGCATGCTCATGCTGTTCTACACTACTCATACACACTTCCTACCGTTGCCATCAACTAGCAAGGTGGAACACAAAAGGGGAACAAGCCCCAGTACCAAGAGGTTACCTTTCTATTTATCCGTCCACTGAGCTCCGCAGAAACTCCACTCATAGCTTGATACACAGGGAACGCCTCAATCCACTTGATCCAGGACCAAGGGCAATCCACTGTTTCACTGTTCCAAGTTTATATCCACGTACGGCAACCTGTACAACCATGCACAGCCGTCAGTTTCAGTCAAAATACGTCAAAACGCGAAAACGTCAGATTTCCTCTCCCCTCCACTAAGGGTTCGGCCTACATAGTGTTATTTTGGGTTTTATTTTTCTAAATTTTCTTTCTCATTTTATTTCACTTACTTAGGTTACCCAAAGGCTAGTTCAATCGCCGTTTTACGGTTTTACGACTTTTTCGCAACGTTTTGCGAATTATTACACTTTAGGCACATTTTGCCACTTTCAACACTTATCATTTTTACATTGATTCTTCCACATGCCAATCACCACACAACCCATCTAATGACTTTTCCACCACACAACACAACACCAAAGTGTTCTAAAACATCCATTTGCTCAATTGTACATAAATGGCCTAATCTTGGTTAGTCCAAACCAAGGATTTCCACTCAATTCCTATGGCCCACAACTCACATAATCACTTCCTAACATCATATAATCACACTACAATTCACTATACCACACATTAACACAAAACTCAAAAATTCCATTTCATGCATCAATTTTTTTCTAAGTTAAAAATCCATTTTTTTCGCTTAAAATTTTCATTGCATTTCTAGCATTAATACATCATTCTAAGACATTATCATCTAATAGACATTTTCCATTTGAGCTCTCTAACATCACAAATCAAACAAGCCCTCTTTAGGGTGCATAAACAATTTCGAAAATAAATCTTCAAATCAATCCATGAGAGGTGTTGAAACTTACCCACAATTACGTCACAAGACTCCTCCTAGAACTCCACAAGCAATGGCTCAAGAAATCAACCCCAAAATCACAAAATTCCCAAAAATTTCGTGGCTGTATATGCCTTTTTTCTCACAATAGAGAGGGTTTTGAGGGAAACTAATCGGTGGGTTGTGTTCGGATGATGATTTCCATCGAATTTCAAGACAAGAATCATCCGATTCGGTTAAGAATTGACGAAGTTATGAAGAAATCAATCAAAGCCACAAAAAAACGAAAATGGAAGGGGGAGGGGCTGTTCCACGGGGAAGAAGAGAGGGAGGAGAGAGAAAGTGAGGGAAAAAGGGTGAGTTTAGCTCACTTATGCCACCGGCGGGTCCCACACGCGTTTTAACTTTAATTCATCACCTAATTCCGCTCACAAATTCATAATCTACATATTTTTCTGGTTCATGACATATTTTTATTTCCTCAAAATACTCATAAAAATTTCACTCTTATCGGTACAATTATACCGCAGTATTTTTACACCGGGAAAATCACTATTCATCAAAATTTTCAAAACTTGCCTATCCACTCAATTTTTCATCCTGAATCCATATCCAGGGTTATTTTTATCATCTGAGACCTCCTGCTCAATTTTTATCTTCCTAGGGTTGCGTGTTGGCTAATTACCATTTTGCCCTTTCTTTGTATTTTGGCCTAATCTTTGAGATTTTCACTAATCCTTCACTTAATTTCTCACTTAACACTTTAATTACTCATTTTAGAATTGTGAGGTGTTATAATCACCCCACCTTTTAGAATTTTGTCCGCAAAATTACATCTTAACGGTCCCGTAACATGGGGTGTAATAAAAAATCTCATCTCTGCGGTATCCATGATTACTTAGTCCTTCACAAACTTGATAACTTCGGGTATCTGACCCCTTAACTCATTATATCTTTCACTGTTTCCTTAAACCACTGTTGCTTTTTCACTCACTGTAGTTCATCATATACTCATTTTACACTTGTCATTTATCGTGCAACGACCTTCAATTCGCAATACTTTAAGCTTTTCACGGCTTACGGTTACACTTTCACCAATTCAT
>JAVKPL010010145.1:0-42205 GCA_032173675.1 Gastrolobium villosum | reverse complement strand
AAATGCTATCTTTGTCCAGGAGGAGCTAACTTGGTTCCAACGTTCAAGATGCAATTGGTTGGCTTTCGGTGATAGAAACTCAAGATTCTTCCACTCAGCTACCATTGCCCGAACAAGGAGAAATAAAGTAACAGCTTTAAGAAATGATGAGGGAGTTTGGGTGGAAGAGCCAGAGGAGCTCAAACTCTTAGCTGTTAATTACTTTAAAAATCTGTACGAGGAGGAGGTCCATAACTTACCCAAGCTGTGTATTGGAGGTTTATTTCCTTCCTTGGAGGATCATACTTGGAGGAATTTCAAAACTGCCCCAACTTCAGCTGAGATCAGAAGTACAATCTTTGGGATGCATCCGTTCAAAGCCCCTGGAGTGGATGGGCTTCATGCTGTCTTCTTTCATTCCCAATGGGATATTGTGGGAGATTCAGTTTGTAACACCATTAAGGACATCTTTAAGGACCCGAAGAGAGTTACAGGTATTAACCAAACCTTAATTTGTCTGATTCCCAAAGTCGAGAATCCTGAAGCTATAAGTCAGTTTAGACCTATAAGTTTATGCAATGTCATCTACAAGGTGGTTACAAAAATTGTGGCTTCCCGTTTGAAGAATTATATGAGGGATCTCATTATGCCGAATCAGTGCAGCTTTGTGAAAGGGAGGCATGCTTCGGATAATATTGTGATCAGTCAAGAGATATTTCATTCCATGAGAGCTAGGAAAGGAAAGAAAGGTTGGATGGCTATTAAGGTTGACCTGGAAAAGGCTTATGATAGAGTTAGCTGGGAGTTTCTCAGGGAGACCCTCCAAGTGGCTGGTTTTCCTAGTTCTATGGTGGATCTTATTATGGAGTGTGTGTCATCATCATCCATGAATTTGCTTTGGAATGGCGCCCAAACAACTGATTTCACACCCTCTAGAGGTATAAGACAGGGAGATCCTCTATCTCCCTATCTTTTTGTTCTGTGCATAGAGAGACTTGGTCAACTCATTAATGTGGCTGTGAATCAGAAGAGGTGGCATCCGATTAAGCTGGGTAGAAAAGGTCCTCCCATTTCCCACCTGTTTTTTGCAGATGACCTGCTCCTGTTTGCTGAAGCCTCGGTAGAGCAAGCTGGGCTGGTTTCTGATATTTTGAATCATTTTTGCAATGCTTCTGGGCAGAAGGTGAGCAACAGTAAGACAAGGTGCTTCTTTTCGAGAAATGTGAATCATGTTAAGAGAGGAGATCTTTGCCAAATTTTGAATTTTGCTCCAACTGCTGACTTAGGCAAGTACTTGGGGATTCCTATCCTCCACAAGAGGGTTAATAAAAATACCTTTAGGTATATAATTGACAAGACGAATAGTAAGCTTAGTGCTTGGAAGGCTAAATCCTTGTCCATGGCAGGTAGGATTGTGCTCACTAAATCTGTCCTGGCTGCCCTTCCATCTTACTCTATGCAGACTGCTCTTCTGCCCCTTGGAACGTGTGATGAAGTTGAGAAGAAAATGAGGGGTTTTGTTTGGGGATCCAATCAAGATGCTAGGAAAGTCCATGCATTGCCTTGGAATACTGTGTGTAAGGCCAAAGAGAAGGGTGGTCTTGGGATTAGGAGTTTGAGACTTACCAACAAAGCTTGCCTCATGAAAATTGGGCATAGAACTCTTACTCATAGGAATGATCTTTGGGTGCAAGTTTTGAGAAGTAAATATAAAGTGGAGGATGGGTTGATGCCTTCGATCAAGAAAAGAAGTGGTTGTTCTAATTTATGGCTTGGCTTATCGAGGGTGTGGCCCAAAATTTATGAAGGGTCAAGGATCTCTATTGGGAATGGTGTTAATAGTTAATTTTGGGAGGATAAGTGGTTGCCCATTGGCCCTCTAAAGGAGCATACAGTCCAGGACTTACCCCCTGGCACCCATACTGTTATGATAGCTCAGATGGTGGATCACCAGGGAGAGTGGAAATGGCAGGAGTTTGGGGATTTTCTAACACAAGAAGCTTTGAACTGTATTGCAGGTACCTGTCCCCCTCGGCTGGATGATGGAGATGATCAGGTGATTTGGGAGCAATCCCATGATGGTAACTTTTCCTTCAAGACATCTTTGAATAGCCTCTGTATTGAAGATCCTCCTCAGGTTCAGCCTCACTGGAACTCAGTTTGGCAATGGGAGGGTCCTCCTCGAGTCAAGACTTTCTTATGGCTTTTGCTTGGTGAAAATCTTCTAACCAACCTAAGGAGGTTTCAAAGGCATTTTTCTGCCTCAAATACTTGTCCTAGATGTAACTCCTATTCTGAAAGCTGCATTCATGTCATGAGGGAGTGCTCCTGGTCTCAACGAATATGGAGACAATTTATTAGCAGGGAGAATTGGACAGCTTTTTGTAGCCAGAACCTGCAGAACTGGTTAGTGTCCAATTTATCTCCAAAAATTAGCTTACTGGGAGGCTTGGATGGCAGTATTTTATTTGGGCTTATTTGCTGGTTTATATGGAAAGATAGGAATAGTTTTGTTTTTGAAAATACTAATTCTACAATAGAGGATATAGTTAGATCTATTCGGACTTTCTTGCAAAATTTCTTCGAGGCAAGGAAACTGTACAGAGATACTGGGCTGCAAGTTGGGCAGAAAGTGGAAACCCTTGTTCAATGGGTACCTCCTCCGATGGGGTGGATAAAAATAAACACGGATGGTTCTGCTTTAGAAGGTAATAGAAAGAGTGGGTGTGGAGGAGTCCTAAGGGATGAATCTGGGCATTGGCTTATGGGATTTGCTAGAAACCTGGGAGTAGGTAGCTCTGTCAAAGCAGAATTATGGGGCTTTTTACTGGGATTACAGACTGCTTGGAATTTTGGGTATAGGAAGGTGATCAGCGAAGGGGATTCCCAAGTAGCTTTGGATATGATCCGGATTGGGTGTGATTCAAATCATCCGTATGCAGGCCTGGTGAAGAAGATCAACAAGTTGAAGGATCGTGATTGGCAGGTGTCCTTTGTTCATACTTATAGAGAGGGCAATGGAGTGGCTGACTGGCTGGCGGGGTACTCTCAATCTTTGAATTGGGAAACTGTTTTGATGGATACTCCTCCCCAAAGTTGTCTTGGGTTGCTGGAGAATGACTTTAGGGGAGTGGCTTGGCCACGTGTAATTAGGCTTTAGTTTGTTTTTAATTCCTCTGTTTCCAAAAAAAAAAAAAAAAAAAAAATTAAATATGAGTAAAAGTACAAGTTTCTTTACAAAATATATATATATATATATATATATATATATATATATATATATATATATGAGTTAAACTGTTAAACCCTTCTAGGAGTGTGTAAAAGAATTATGATGCTATCATCCTATGAAAACCATTAGGGCATGTTTGATGCATAGTATAGGATAAGGCCTGATAGTATAAAACTTGATTGTATAAGACCTGATTAAATTTTAATACTATCCAGCCTTTGGTATGGTATTGTATAAGATAATATCCTCCAATATTTTAAAATTAATATATTAAAAAAAATTATTTTAATATATAAATATTGAAATGATATATTAGTTCTTAGGAATTGTACTTGTAAGTAATATTAATACATCAATCCCTTATCGCCTAATCCTCCACTCCTATGCCTGATTAAATTATACATCATTTTGCTATATAAAGGGATCCTGCTGTATAAGCTTATACTATACGATAGTCACACCAAACAATTGAAAATTTCATAACGTATAGTATAAGCTTATACTATCAGGCCTTATACATCACACCAAACAGGCCCCTAGGTGGCCTTATATAGATCTTGTATGTTTCCCCATATTTACTGGTTATCTTTGGCAATCTCTCAAGCTGTTACATTTATGTTGCTATGTTGTTTAATGGTACAACATAGCTTTAAGAGGCTGCTCTTGGTGCAAAAATATATGCTTCAGGCTCTTATATATGTCTAACAGGCAAGTTCTGGTTTATTGGACAATTCAGAAACACAGTGCTGAAGATTATAATACAATCTTAACGAGTGGATGGTACTAAATTTTTAATACAGCTCTATACTTAAAGGGTGTATTGGCTTAGAATTTTAAAAGCTTTCTTGAGATAAAAAATCTTATAGATTTTAAAAGACTATTTAGAATTAGAGGGACTTTAAAAACTTTTTGAGAAGACATGTTTTACAATCAAAATTTAATAAGATTGGATTTTAAAGAATTTTAATAGAATTTATAAGATTTGAAAGGACAATATGAATTTATAAGATTTTAAAAAACATATGAATTTTTAACAAATATTCAAAATTACAAGAGTCAATAAAAAAACAAAGAAATGCAATGATATTAATAAAAAATAAAACTTAATATAATTTTCTCAACCAATATAATTTTTGCAATTGATCTAATAAATCTTGGAGATTTTGTTCTACGTGATTAGAGTTTTCTAGCCATATATTATGGAATACTCGTTGAGTATACCAAGAAAAATTTGAATCTGAATTTCTGGGTTTTATTACATGAAAGTTTAGAAAATTTCTCAAATTATTTTCAATCGATACATTGAAAGCTTAAATTGTTTTGGAGCTTTTGAAAAACAAGTTTTCAGTGATTTATTGACACAAAAATTATTTCAAATCGTTTCTTATAACGGGGGAATTCTGTTCATGAATATAGTCATTAAACATAGGATTCATATTATAAAAGATTCAATATTTCTTTAAATCGATATTGTTTCACTGATGTAAATGAAAATTGGGTTGGGGGTTTCTATTCCTATGTTATTTTTCCATAGTTTCATGTTATTTTTAATACAAAATTAAACATTTTTGTGCCAAGAAAAATCGCAATCAATAGCTTGAAAAATCTTTTTAAACTTCCAAAAACTCTTAAAAATTGATAAAAAAATCTTCTATTTTGAGATATATTACATTAAAATCTTGTTGGGTTGTTGTTTCTGAGTTGTTTTGTGATAAAATTTGCTATTTTTGAGTTTTGACGAAGCTCCCATGACGGAATCCGATTTCGAGTGTGCCAACTTGCTAAAAGAAGAAGAAAACACCGTAATATAGAAATCTCAATAAATTTTAGGGGTTAGGGTAAGATTGTGAGAGAAGCATCCTATCTATATTTCTCACTAAAAAGTCTCACGAAATCCATAGCAATAAAAGATCCATTAAAATCTTTAGATTTGTGAATACCACAAGATTGTTTTTTTTCTTTTTCTTAAAATCTTGATTGAATACCAATGAATTTGACGGATTCTAAAATAATCTTTTGAAATCCTAATCGAATATCACTTGACTTTTTTTCGATCCTTTAAAATCCTAATTGAATACCAATGAATTTTTTTATCCAATAAAATCCTTTGAAATTCCAATCTGATACATCCCTAAGACTCAAATTCAAAATCACTAATTAAATTAAAATAATCATGTTGAAATTGATCCACATTTTGATTATTACATATTAGCTTAAACTCAACTTTTAATTTATTCTTAATATAAAAGTAGTTTTTAATTTTATATATATATATATATATATATATATATATATATATAAGGTAGGATCCTTTGACACCAGTGTCAAATTTGAAGTTTGACACCTCATCCGATAGCCATTAAATCAAAAAAGATAAATGGTGTTATATGCTTACAAATCAGAGTCGTTGATATTTTTTTATCTAATGACTCTCAGATGAGGTGTAGGATCCTACATATATATATATATATATATATATATATATATGGGTTTAGTGAGTGTATAGTGACTGGATGTAGAAATCGGTCCAGTGCACTATGTTCTCCCGTGAGAACAAATTTATAGTAAAATTATAATTATGTTCTCTCGGGAGAACATCATTGTAATATTTTTGCACTATGTTCTCGCGGGAGAACATAATGCACTGGACCGTCCAGTCACTTTATTTTCATTTTTTCCTATATATATATATATATATATATATATATATATATATATATATAAAGGCTTTAATGTTTCTAAAGTGAATGTAGATAAGTTATCTACATTCGCTCCTAAAATGACGTCGTTTTGGGTGAAAAATTAAAAATTATAATGAAAAAGACTATTATAACCCTGAAATAAATTATAATTATAAAAATACCTTGATTTTCGCCTCAAAACGACATTGTTTTGGGCTCACTATAGGTAAGTTATCTACATTGAATGTAGAAAAAGCGAACATATATATATATATATATATATATATATATATTCTCTAGTTTCTAAACATATTTTTTAAAATTAAACAAATTATTTTATTATCATAAATCTTTCAATATCTAAAAAAAAACCTTAAACTTAAATTTAGAAAAAAATTATTATAATAAATATAATTTCATCCGTAAATTTAGGTTCTATATGAAAATTTAGAATTATTTTTAGAATTTAAAAAAATTGGGTCTTATAATCATATATGCATAACTTTGATGGCAAAAAAATTAATTTAATGATTTTTAATAAATTAATTATGCATTTATTACAACTTTGGAAATAATTACACATTTATTGCACAATAAGACGCCCAATCTGGGCGTCACCAAGGACACCTAAGTTGGGGTCACTCAAGAGGCAATCACGCCTAATTTAGGCGTCACTCATCAGGTGACACGTGTAAGAACCCGCACCGTTAATTAAGGTAATTAATGATTTAATTGTGATAATTAGGAAATAATTTCATAATTGACCCTAATAATTATTATGAGGCTTTAATAATTATAATTAGTGGGTAATAATGCTGAAAGTCGCTTTTCGGAAGAAAAGTGCAGATACCGGTTCTGCTAGTCGGTATAAATGCGTACCAAAAAAGTATCCCAGAAAATTTTAACAAGTGCATGATAATTACTAGAATAATATGTAGGAGTTGTAAAACGAGTTTCAAGTCAAAATAATGAGATCTGATGCCAGAACTGATACTTGTTATGGAAAAGCGCGTACCGAAAATGTGCTCCGAAAATTATAAGAAAAACATGATAATTCTTGTAAAATTTAGTAAGTTAAGAATCTTGAGTTTGAGATTAAAATGCTAAGCGTAGCAATTAAAGTTAATACTGTGTGTTGAAGTGTGTTTTGCCTATAAATACTCCTATTATAGGCCCTTGCACAATAACCTAGGCCGATTCTTCAACCACCTTGCGTGAGTTTTGGAGCCAGCTGTTGCCACCATCTTTCTTGAGCCTCCCATGCTTATTTTTGGACCAAGTCTTCACCTTTTCTTCTTTGTTTCACCATCTAAACACTTGGTTGGGTGTGTGTGAGCTTTGTGAAGGAAATGTGTGTTCCTTTCTGAGTTGGTGAGGTTGTTGGTGAGTTGTAAAGGGGCTGAGTTGGTGGTTTGTAGTGTTGGAGCTTTCTTCTTGGCTTGTGAGCTTCAAAGTGTCAACCTTTGTGTAGAAAGAACCAAGCTTGAGTGGCATTTTCATTTTGTGTTCAAGTTAGAACTGTGTGAGGAGCCATTGGTGAGCTCCAAGAGCACTTCTTCCTCTATTATGGGATTTCGAAGAACAGTAGCTTTACTGTGCATACAGTAGGCTATTGGGGGTTTGTGGACCATAGATTGATGAAGTGGAACTTCTGTAATTAATTGAATTAAGTCAGAACTAAGTGGTTAAGAGCTTATGGCTTGGTATGGAGCCTTAAGACGTAAAACGACGTAAAGGAAAGGCGTTGCTTTAAGTTTTATGCTTGTGGTGCATGGTTATTGAAATAGTATTGGTCCAGAACATATTGTGATTCTGCTGTGTTTGGACTATGAGCTTGTGGACTCTTGGCTTTGGGTGTTAGCTTGCAAGGTAAGCTTTAGTATCCTCAGTTTTGACTCGGGTATTCAAATCAGGTAATTTTTCTTTGATTCCATATAACTTTTTGAGATCTACACAATGACATCTCATTTGACATATTTTATTTCTCACAAACACAATTTTAATTTGCAAGAATGATATTATAAGAGCGGTTAAACCCAGGAGCCTCGAAGTTATGGGTTTGTGATTTAATATAAATAAATAAATAAAATTTTGATTTGTGATTTAAATTAATTTTTATAATAATTTTTTTATTATAACAAAAATTTGGTTTGTGATTTAAATGAAAAAAAATAAAAATGATTATTAATAAGGAATGTTGATTCATTTATATGACTCATGTTGATTTATTGCAGCTATGTTTTTCTTATTGTTTATATGCTTTGGAGGGTCATCTATTTGTCATGTGTAAAAAGGAATGTGTAGACTCTTAAAGCTTTATGAATGTCCAAATTTTATAGGAATTCCTTGTGTTTAGCTCATAATAAGGAATTGCATTTAGGACTTACTATTTTCATGAGAATTTAATGAATTTGTGTGAAATATATTCCTAATTCCTTATATTTTGCAAGTCTAAGGATTTTCCATTAAAAGAGTGCATTATTGCAAAGACAGAATGTTAAGAATATAGCTTCTATACTCAAGAGGGGGATTAATTGAGTATTATAATATTTTTTTGCAAATACCCCTTTCTTGTTTCTAAATTATCTTTTCATACTTACTTTGATATTTGAAAAGATTTTCAACACATTCAACCAAACTAAGATACGCAATTTTTCACAATTAAACAACACACTAGCATATATAAGATATCAAAGAAGCAATTGATGCAAGAATAAAAGTGTTAAGGGATAAAGAGATTGCAAACTAAGATTTATCTTGATTTAATCACCACCACATGTGACCTGTGTCCATATTGAAGCTACTCAATCAAATCTTTCACTAATGGTCAAGCTTCATGGGTGCTTGACAAACTGCAACAACCTCCAAGCTTTCGGGTACTTGAAAACTTTACAACCTCCAATTTTACAAGTACTCGGCAACCTTACAATTCTTTCCAATTTTCCCTAGGTATTTGGGTAACCTTCAAACTCAATAGGTTTCATAGCCCTTTTAACTCAAGTATACAAGAAAGAAGTTTTTGAAAATGAATATACATTCTCAAAGAGTGAATATACAACTTGAAGCATATTGGTATATGATTTATGACAAGATGAGCTCAAAGGATTAAGTATGTGTTATGCAATTACATGGGCAATAAAATCAATCAAGAAAGGATTAAATGATGATTTAATAGTGTCCAAGATTGGTTTAAGGCATAATCAATGAGTATATATAATTTTTTGGATAAAAACCAGCCGTTTGTGACAATTGTAGCTGTTATATGCATACTAGCTAGTGAGGATTCAAATCCTTTTCTAGAGGAATTGGAATCCCTGCTTTCTGGGAAGGAGGATTAAAATCATTTTCATTAGGGATTTGAATTCCTTCAACTAACAATGAATGATTTGAATGCCAAATAAGGAGGGACTCAAATCCCTTAACTAACAGTGAGGGATTCAAATGCCAAACAGAGGGGGATTTGAATTCCTTCCTGATAGTAGCAAATTATGTAGTTCAAAATGGCTTGCCTTTGATTCCAATTCCTCCAAACTTTCTAATAAGCATGTTCTTAACTTGGAAAAGATATTTCAAGGTTATAAGACATGTCAAGAACATTTTCTATGGGGTTTTCAAACCATTTTTAAGAATTAAAAGCTATGGATTACGCAATTTGAAAAACATGTTTTTTTGAGAAATATTATGAGCTCATATAATGCAATCTAACATATACCCTTACATATGAGTGAGTCTAAGTCCTAAAGACATAATTTTAAATAAAATTTTGGACTTAGCTTAGTGTCTTGTGATTTGAATCTTGGTTCTTTACTTGAGCTTGATGTTTTGACTTGTTGGATATGACAATACTTGACACTTTGTTGATTTTAATCTTTTTTCACCATGGTTGTGATGTTGATCTTCTCTCAGATATTGTCAATGATTTGTTGCCTTTGATCTTAGTGTTGCACTTCTAATTATTCCTTGTTGCTTTTGATTTAATTACTAGCTTTCTTCATGGTTCATCCATGTTCTTGCTACTTTATTGACTTATCACTCTTCTTGTATGGCTGCAATATAAATCTTCAATCTTTACTAATGGTTGATGCTTTTTACTCTTGATCATGATCACTGTTATTCTCTTTCTGTTGTTGCCTATTTGTTATAATCAAAACATATCTTGTATCCATATAACAAAAAGATTTGATGTCAGGAGCACAATGAAGACATCTTTCAAATAGGTAAGGGATGCAGTTGCACAAAACAAGATTTGATTAAATGACTCTGCACTTGCATAATTGATTGTGATGAAGTTGGAACAATGAAGTGGGCTTTTCCGGTGACACTTAGGTAGAGGGTGAAGAAATCCTCTTTCCGGGGGGCCGAGCCATCATTGAGATACCACTTTGGAAGAATTAGAATTCTAACCATGTGCTAGGACCTACGGGCCAAGGGACAGTCTCATGTAGATAGTTTCTATGGGGCATAGGTCTCCCCAAAAGTAACCGGGGCAAGCAAAGGTTTCCTCAGACCAAACAAAGATTGGCCCTCGAGTGCAAAAGATAGGAGTTAATGGTATTAGACAAGTTGCTTCAATACTCAAGAGAGGAGGTAAATTGAGTTTTATAATTTTTTTTCGCAAAACGCTTTCATTGATATTTTAAAGGATGTTTCTTCGATCAATTGATTTAACACAAATAATTCTGAGTGAAGATGCTAGTGTGTGATCAATATATATATAAATTATAAGAAAACAAATACAATCTAATAATGCAATTTAGAGATAAAAGTAATGAATTGAACGTTAGAGAAATTGCAAATTAGATGTATCTTGGTTCGGTCACACCACTTGTAACCTAGGACCGGACTGAAGACAATCAATCAACTTTTTCACTAGCTATCAAGCTTCAAAGGTGCTTGACAAACCGTTACAATCTTCTAAGACTTTGGGTTATTGGATATTTTATACTTCACTCCAAATTTATTTAGGTATTTGGTGACCTCTCTAATACAATTAGTTTCACTACCCTCTCAAGTCAAGAATACAAGAGGGAGGTATTTGACAATAGCTAGGTACTCTCAAAGTACATATTATACAAATTGAAGAACTAGTAGGTGCATAACTTAAACAACAAAAGATGAGCACAAGTATACAATGATGAAGAAAGTATGTAATCAATGAGAAAGAATGAGTTAGAAGGAGTAATAATGGATCAACAAATGATATAAATTCGTTCATTTTATTTTTTCACTAGAGACATTACAAATCTATTTATAGGTGTTTCTAACAAAAACTAGTTGTTTATCGTCATTGGAGCACTTCCTGGACAAGTTATATCCGAAAACATGTCGAGGGAATATCCAGATATGTAACCCTTAAATATTCAAAAATATAACCCTCAAATATCCGAATATGTAACCCTTAAATATCCAAATATCTAAAATTACATATTCAGATATGCCAATATATATCTGTATCCGGATATTTCATGGCAGCAACCACTCTTGCATGAAATCTTGACTTCTTTTCACTTAAAAAGCTTCTTTCATGTTTAACACATGTAATTGGATATGGAAAATATTTTTAAGCATTCAAATTATCTGAAACCATTCGACACCAATTTTGACATATTAAACCTTTCAATTACGTCCTATTTCAATGCTTAATGTCCAAGATGCATTTTTTTGAGTTCAAATAAATTTTCAAGAGTGTGAGCATGTGTATTTAGGCTATTCAAGCCTGCTTATGTGCTTAAATCATATTAAAAATATTCTGATGCAATTTTGGCATACTAAACCAAGGTTTTTAAGCACTTTATGATTATGTAATGATAAGAATGACTTGAGCTCATGCAACACTATCTACTATACACCTTTACATATATGTTCTAAGTCCTAAATAAATATTCTAATGTGATCTTGGACTTAGCTTCATGCTTTGAGGCTTGATCTTGATTTTGACACTTAAGCACTTGAATTTGCATTTCTTTGACATATACTTGGATTCTTTTTGAATGTTGCTTCTTATGACTCTTGAATCAACTTCTCCAAGTTTGTTTTTTATCATCAAAACTGTAACACCTTGTGCGCACCTGGTGTATTGTCATGCAAATGGCATTAAGCGCAACATGTTTAATTAATCAAATGTGGAATGTAACTATTAGATTCACAATCAATCTTGTATGAAAACATGAATAAACTTTTCCTTTTCCTAATGTACTGCAATTCACACAACTAATTTCATAATTACCCAATGTTATGCATTCTATTAATTACTCGCTTTATTTCATTTAATTATGCAGGAATTAGTTACATCAATTATCCTAATAATCATTAATCATTTCTTAAGCGCCACAATTCATTAGAAGTGGATTTAAGCCTTCTATACATATCTCATTCTATAACTATTTCTAGCATTTTTGTAAAAACCTTTCGTTTTAGACTCTGTTCACCCAGAATATCTGGATATTCCTCGGGGACATATTTGTATATCTTATATTCGAATAAATGTCGAGGATATATCTAGATATTGAACTTTCGATATCCGGATATTTCATATCAGTAGTGAAAATGAAAAATCCAATTTTGGGTCGGGGGTTTAAAATCCAACCCCTTGGCCCCACAAACTCTTCATTTTGAACCTTATTGACATTGCATACAACATATGCATATGTCAATCCTTTTTAAGGTCTAAATCATTTATTTAATTTATTTCATACAACATAGGCTATTTTAACTGAGTTCAAATATCCAAGTAGGTAAAGACTTATCTATCTCTCTCACTTAACTCTCTTTCAAACTCGACATATTGGCTTATAATATTTTTATAACAATATCCACTAATTTATTTTGAAGTTTAGGGTAATCTTGCCTACCCGTATTCCCCCCCCCCCCCCCCCCCCCCCCGAAGAAAAAACTCTTACTATTCACACTTTCCCAAAAGAGATTTTAATTTAATTAATTAGACCTCTCATCTAATTAATCCTTAACAATCATGATTAAATCCTCAATCAATTCATAATTTCATAATTTACATGTTAGGGTTATTATAAAAACTATGTTGTTGTGGCATCATCAAGGATATCAATCTTGAGCGCGTATGATCTGTATCGTCACTTTGATTTCACAGATGAGACCCAAGTGCTTTTGTTATCGTTTTGACTCTATATTTGCATTTAGGCCTTTGTAGCTCCCTTGAGACCAATGGCAAATCTATGATTTTTTATAATAGGGACGAAAATAAAATATCAAGTTACAAGTGTTATTAAGATTAGTGGTAGGAGTTAATATTATAAATATTTTTTAGGGAGAGGTTAATTATTAACACTAATAGTCTATTAATATTATAAAATATTATTTTATACATATAATAATAGGAAAAAAATCAAGTTTAGGGAAGGGCTATCGCCCATCATTGCCCCTCCCCATGGTTTGTCCTTACTTGAGACTCGTAAATCATAGTCCTAGTGAGCACTTTTAATTGTCTTACATGGGAAAACTTAGCTTTGGAACATGATTTGATTTCTTATATTGATATTTTAATTATTAAGCTGATTTGATTTTAATTATTTTTTCTCTTTAGATGTGTTTAATGCTAATTGATTTGTAATCAACTATATTTAAACTTTCCTTTTTCAAGCATAATTCAATTGCATTTTAGGGCTATTTTACACCTTATAAAGGGTGTTTATGACTCCTTTTGTAGGTTGTTGAATTCTAAATTGATTATTATTTTTTAAAACAAGGGTTCGCTTTTATCAATTCCTTAATTTGTTTTTGGGTAAATCAAAAGTTATGTTACATGATGTAAATAACTTTCGTACACACACAATTTTATGTGGGTCCCATCCTTAATTTTTCTCTTTCCTTCCTTCTCTCTCCTCTCTCTTCTCAATTGTGTGTGTAAAGAATTTATGTTACATCATGTAACATAACTTTCGATTATTCAGCTTTTTTTCTATGTGTTTATGCATTACCTAGTATGATAGAGCATGAACTTTTGTAGAAACTTGTGAGAAAAAATATGTTAGGTACAGGAATATACAATACGCATTGGGGAAGGCAAGTGCGCTACCATATCATGTTAGATTGCGAATGTTATTCTAAAATGGTAAGCTACATTGCTATTATTGTTATTACTCAATGTTTACTCTAGTGAATCCTAGGTTAGACAACTTATATGTGTGTTGTTTTTTATAGGACTTCATATTTGATGTTCCTTTCTCCCATTATAACTACATATTATTCACACAACTATGAGTTGTATTATCCTATGTACTCTACTCAGGCTCAAGTGAAATAAAGGATAGGTAATTGGTTGTGTAATGACAGCCACTTTTTTCATATACATCTTGTTTGTTTATTATGAAAATGTTATTTAAAGTTTGGCTCTAGTATAAAAAGTGTAACACTTAAGGGTTTAACTTGATGTTATAATTAACTTCCTAAAATGGGATCTTAGTTTTGAACCAAAGACCTTTCTAGTTTTAGAAAACCTTAACGAATGTTATGAAAAATCCAAGGATCCTTAGAATCGAAGTTATATAATACTATCCTAATTAAGACAAAAATAGAGCATACTTCTCTTTTGTTAAAAAATAAAAATAAATCTCATGTGTCATTTAACATAACCAAATTGTGTGAAATGGTCTTGTTTGTTCATTGATAAATACATCCTTGTGAAACAAAAAAGTAGAGCATATCTTTCTTTTATTAAAAATTAAGAATGAAATAAATAATACTTCTTTTGCTATTTAAATTGTTTAGTCTACTAAAGTGAAAATTTATATTTAAAATTATCTAAAGTGAATCCTATTATGTATAATTTAACATGATTAGGTTATGTGAAGTGATCTCATTTGTTCATTAAGAAATAAGTAGTGTTAGGAGATGAGAAAAAAAAGTTAGGATAGAGAATAGCAAAAGAATAACCATTAATTTGTTAATGAACAACTAGAATTGTTTTGTTCATGTATAATAACACATAAGATGATCTATTCTTATTTAACATCCTTCTAAAGAAAATGAGCCTTGATTGAAACTAGAGTAATTATCAATTTGTGGATTAATAATTTAATTATCAAAGATATCCTTTAATAAAAAACTTCTCATAAGAAAAAAATCAATGAAGTCTGCTTTCTTTTTCAAAAATGAAAATTAATCCCTTGCGTTTCATAAAAAATGAAGTCTAAGGACTCTAATATTTTCTCCAGGTCATTTTTAATCTGTTAACAATCTACGATCTTTCTTTATTTATGAGAAAAATATTTCTTTTATCAAAACAGATAAAACTACCTTTTGCAACCCCAAAACAAGGTGATTTTGGATTTGGGAAGAACACGAAGGGCGTTGGAGAAATTTTTCTTCTCTCTTACAACATGAACACTTTTTCCCTAAACCCCAAAACATCATTATTTTAGATTACAAGTTATCTCCTATGATAAGGAGAAACACTAAACTCTTCATTCATTCATTTGTTTATAATTTAAAAAAAGAGTAGTTCCAACATCATTATCATTATATATTAGTATAATAGTCTCACATTAAAAAGAAAGAAGAAGAAAATCATCCAAATCAAATAACCTTTTTCTTTTCATCTTTGCATCTAATTATAAAAAAAATCTCCAAATTTGAATGACACGACATTTCATATTTTCGTAAGAGAGAGAAGAAAATTGCATCTTGTTTAAGCAATCATTCTTCTATTGATGTTTTGTTTGATGTCCGTAAGTCCCATTAAATAAAATGAATTTCCTCAAGAACACATTTGCACGTCATAATCCTTATTCATTTGTATAGAATGGTTCCTGATTGTTTATTTCGATAATATTTAGCCTTATTCTACTTGTGCGATTAAAATAAACTTGCAAATGTGTCCATATTTTTTCAACCCAATTAAGCTTTTAAAAGATGGATGGTTATACTTATTACTATTTTAGGCTTACCACTCTTATTATCTGCTTAATTATTGGATCAATTTAAAATCAACATATGAAAAAGAGGAAAAACTATCCGCCATTGATTTCAAATCAATCAAAAGGTAACCAAACAGAAAATAAGAGTAATAAATCTAAAATGGTAGTAAGTATAATCTTTGTATCTGTGGATAAAAACTATAAAATGACCAATAAAGTTAAAAAAATATATTATACTTATCATCATTTTAGATTTATCATTTTTATTACCTGATTGTTTATCGCTCGATTAATTTAAAATCAGCGATTGAAAAAGAGAAAACAAATAATTGTCATTGAGCCCATATTGATCCAACAATAATAAAATACTAATAAGAATGATAAGTCTAAAATGGTGTAAATATAATAGCCCAAAAAAAATTATTTGAAGAGCTTTAAATATATTTGTCTTCAAAATATTTAGTCTTAGTCACTATTATTAAAATCGAATCAGATCGTCTAGTTCAACCATAAAAATTAGATCACTAATTGATCCGATAGGACTAGTATTAAATTGATAAATTTCCAATAAATCACGGTCCAATTGTTATTAAATTTAGAGGAAGGTTATACATACAACATATTTTTATTTACAACCTGTTACAACCATATCTAACCGTTGATTTTCATCAATCAACAGTTATCATTTATTGCGACTTAATAATTAATTAATGAGTAGATTTGTGAAAATAATAACCATTGATTGACGAGAATCAACGGTTAAAATATGGTTATAAACGAAAATAGGTTATAAATATAATCTTCCTCTTAAATTTATAGCGACTTTTAAAAAATGATTTAAGATATTTGAAGACTTGTAATGTCTTAATGTTAAACCCATATCTTCTTGATGGATACATGTAATTTTTTTATACCGATTCTAATTATATCTTTGAGGCGAGTCAACCTCAAATATCTCCACAAACTTCAACTCTTTGAGTATGAGATTAATCTCGAATTGAGGCTTAGTCATTTTGCCTCTCCCAAAAGATGTATTTAGTGATAATTAAACCCAAGTTCTCTCTCCACTCTACCTAGCCTATATTTCCAACTGAATTTCACTCGTTGGATAGGATATATGTAATTTTAACCTCCAAGTTATATTCACTTACTTATTAAAATGTTTTTATTATTGTATTTATTATATAATTTTATATACATTCAATTCAAGTGATTGATCTAATAACTTACATATTAAAAGAGTAACTCAATGATCCAGTACCCCACAAGGTCGATTCAAGTTTGATAATATTAAATGAGATAAGTTATTGTACATACTTTTTTTATACTTACTTTACCTACTTATTTCCAATGTCGTTAAATGATATTCTCAACGAACTTTCATCCTTTCTCTCTCCTATTGAGATTCTGATTAAATGGTGTTGGAGATGAGTAGGTAGA
Organism: Gastrolobium villosum; assembly: GCA_032173675.1. Classification (NCBI taxonomy): domain Eukaryota; kingdom Viridiplantae; phylum Streptophyta; class Magnoliopsida; order Fabales; family Fabaceae; genus Gastrolobium; species Gastrolobium villosum. Next base: position 24,983 of record JAVKPL010010145.1, on the reverse strand, counting down.
GTGTTAGAGTAGTATAAACTTTAAAAGGCCCCTCACCCAATAGCTTAAACTTTTAGGTTTAATTGGTTCTTTACATGGTATCAGGGCCTCAGTGTAACGAGTTCGATTCTCACCGCCCCACATTGAGTTACTTAGCAGGTAGGTAGGTGTCAAATTCTTAATACTGTAATACTTCTCTTTCATTCATTTTTTTCCTCATAATCAGATGTGTATTTATACACAAACTGTACATTCAAAATCCTAACAAACTAGATAAAATAAAGGAAACAAACTTCTGATTCTAAAGGAAACAAACTTCTGATTCTATCTATTTTGAATTTCAAATTGCTACATTCCAACACTCCCCCTCAAGTTGGTGCATGGATGTCAATCATGCCTAACTTGCTAATTGCTTCTTCAAACACTTCCAGAAATTGCTGGTCAGTACATCTGCCAATTGATCTTCAAGCTGGAGCGTATACATCATAAGCAACAAGCTTGAACAAGAAAGACTAAGAAACATAAAATAAACGAGCGGGGTTGTAACAACTCTACAACTCACCCTAAAGAAAAATAAAAAATATAATAAACTAAAATAAAATATTATCTATATAAAAGAATCTAAAATATCTCAACTAAAAATAAAATAAAATATTTATATCTCTAATACTCCCCCCTCAAGATCGAGGGTAAACAACATGAACACTCCATCTTGGGAAGAAAGAAAATAAAAGCTTCACGGAACATCAACCGGAGAAATACAACAAATCAACTGGAATGATCATCGAGCTGGTAAAGAGAATGTGCTGGAATGAACATCAGCTAAGGAAGGAAGGGCTGGGATGGACATCAGCCACCAAATATAAACGGTGTCGGGATGGACATCGACAAAATCAAAATAAAAATAATAAATCACCGAAGAAGATGAAATCACGGCCGGAAGAAACAAGATTTGGAAGTGGTTCGGTTCGATTAGAAAAAAGATTTGGAAGGAGAAAAGAGACGCGACAGTAAAAGTAGCCATTATAGAAAGAGAAAGCGGGAAAATAGAGAGATTCTAGAGAGTGAAGAAGCAGAGAGAAAATTCAACAATTCAGAATGTGAAGGTGGAGAGTTTGAATTCAACAATTCAGAAAATTCAACAATTCAAAAATTCAACAATTCAATTTGGGATCTTTGCGTAGAATAATGTTTTGGGGAACATGAAGAGGTTTGGAGTTTTCAGAAGCAGAGTTGGCCATTAAAGAAGAAAATGAACAATACGAATACAGTTAAAAAAATGGTGTATAAAAAAATTATGACGATTCGGGGCTTCACAGTAGCAGCAAGTAAGTAAGAAAAAGAGAAGAAAATCCGGAAAATTCAAAAGAGTGAACCGGAGGAAGGAAGGGGAAAAGGTACAGATGCAAAGGAGATCTGGATGATCAAGAGATTTTTAAAAAAATGATGGCAGCGGATACTCCATTCATGGAGGGTGAAAAATTTGCTCTGATACCATGTCAAATTCTTAATACTGTAATACTTCTCTTTCATTCATTTTTTTCCTCATAATCAGATGTGTATTTATACATAAACTGTACATTCAAAATCCTAACAAACTAGATAAAATAAAGGAAACAAACTTCTGATTCTAAAGGAAACAAACTTCTGATTCTATCTATTTTGAATTTCAAATTGCTACATTCCAACAGTAGGCCTATGTATTGTTCACCTTTCAAGCCCGCTCTTGTGTGAGAGCGTGTATTAGAGTAGTATAAACCATTAAAAGAGCCCTCACCCAACAACTTAAACTTTTGAGTTGAATTAATTTTTTATATTGAGTAACGATAAAAAGATAGGTATATTATCTGATACGCACCCAAGCAAGGAGGCTGATGGTCCAATGATTAAGGTTGAGGAACCAGGGACATAGGTTTCACGAAGAAGAGGTAAAAGAGTGAAAGATTAGATCTGGATGGCTGAAAGACTTTGTGACTAATACACATGGCACTTGAAAAACCTTGTGACTCGTACACGTGACTCTTTGAGGAGGGTGTCTATTATACATCATCTATTGGGCTTATCGTGGGGCCAATACATTTGCTATTGATTCTAACAGAATGAATGATAAAAGGAATGGAGTTGTATTTTCTTTTTATTCTTAAAATTGGATAATTGATTTCTCTTCTTTCCTATTTTGTATCATGGAGTTGATGACATTCTCGAATTGCCCTTGTAGAGTAATATTTAGTGTTTTTTACTCTCTTTTTTTTTTAGTTTCCTCAAGGTATCCCTTAGTCGACAGCACTAATCATTTTGAGGTGTAGAGATCTCTAGAGTGAGTTTTGATTCTATTAATAAAGTCTTTTTCATACACACAGCCATAGATCGAAGTCAGCATATTTAAAGGACCCAACCATCTATCAACTGTGCTGAACTTTATTGGTATATTCAGAGTTTTCTTAATTCCAATTGTCTTGCTTATCTTGATTGCTATCAATATCCTATCCTATATAAATTTATTTAAAAAAATAAAGACTTTAAAAAGGGGCAAGATTGTAAAATGATAAATAAAGTAAAAAAATGATTTAAACATCCTCAAATATATTTTTGTTTTTTAAAAAAATTGTCTTAGTTACAAAAACAGTAAAGTATCTTTTGGTTCCTCAACAAATAGTATAATGTCCAATTTAATTCATCCTGAAATTCGAAATAGATCCATATTAGTCTTTTTGAGGAACTAACGTGAGTCTTTTTTAAATTTCAAATGGAGCACAATTTTGATTAACTGAATCTATTTTAAATTTGAGAGGTAGCAGAACTAGACTTTTTTTTTTTAAGGAGTAAAACATGCTCGATAATTTTTGTTGAGGACCTAACAAATACTTTACACTTAAAAATAAAATAAAAAGTGGGACTTTGAGGGAAACTTTTTTGGGAAAAGTGTGTGTTATTTGTAAAGGAAGTAAAATTGTGTCATTTTAAGAGAGAGAAAGAGATAGATAAAGGAGAAAAGAGAGTTGACAAAAAAAAAATTAAAATTTGGATCCCATCTCTTTGTGAGAGTGAAAGGATATAAGTTAATAAACACTTTTACCAACTTTTTTTCATTTCATTTGGGGAAAAATATTGATTCGGCCACCTGGCATGCTAGAAACAGGACGATGACCTCTGTCACGCTCAAGCGGTGCTGTTGGCATGAGTGACTCTTTTCCTCTCCTTTTCTTTTCTTAATTTCATATGACACACTTCTCGATTCCCAGCAAAAAACCTCAACTCTCTCAAAAGGGTTTAAAGGCCTCTTAATTCACGAAGCTTTTGTCTTTCTACTTTAGACATCTATTCCCACTAATATGCATTAGTTCTTGAATGCCCAAGCCCCGTGTCTTGCAAAGTGGAATTTTAAGCATTGCCCTTGATATTAATGCGTGTAAAGATTCAAGCTTTCATGTTGGATATCAGTTTTTTGTTTGCATATTCATGTGGGTCATTGTTGTTTGTCTCAGTTTCAGCAAAATGATAAAGGTGTAAATGTGATGTGAGGAGGGTTCTTCTTTCTATTTGGTTCAAGGTTAGCTTTGTGTACTTTTCATCTTGAAGAATGAATTTGTTTGTGGGGTAGATTTCATTTCTTGCTTGGAAGTTACAACACCCTATTTGGAAAAAGTAAGGATTTTTTGGAAATTAGAGTGAAGTGGGCATTTTTTTTGAGAAGCAAAAGGATGATACAGTTGTTGTTCTTGGTGCTTTTTGCTGAGGGTGTTTTGGCATTCCTTTTGTTGGTGAAGATAGGGCCATTGAGAGATCTTGTGAAAAAGAGCTTGGATCAGCTGAAGATGGGTAAGGGTCCAGCTACAGTGAAAACTATTGCTGGTACCATGTCTGTGATTCTCCTTTCAAGCCTTATGAGCATTGTTAAGATCCAGAACAAAGGTGCTAAGCTTGGTACTATGTCACCAATGGATCAAGTTCTGTGGAGAACTCACTTGCTTGAGGCTTCACTCATGGGTGCGTTCATGCTCCTTTTATCTTGGTCATTTGCAGCCTTTGTTTATTGTGTTAAATTTTTAATGCTTATGGTTTTTATTAGCTATGCGGCTCTTGCTGTAAAATTTTGTGTTAATTTTCAAGTGTTGCAAAGAAGTGTTTATGTGCATTTTTTGCTTGACTCTTCTTTAGTTTGGGCTTTAGTTGAAGTTGTGAAGTATTTAAATTTGATTAGTGTTTGATGCATTTTTCTGCTGACCATTTCTGTCAGCTCTAAACCAAAAGGAAATATTATCATGCGTGTGCTTATTCTTGAAAGCAAGGTTTTAAATTTTGGTTGCATTATGGCAATGGTTGTGTTGCGGCTTCTTGCATGCCCCATGCGGGATGCAATAACGGTGATGTTGTGGTCGCTTCATGACATGTGGTCTGAGATTTAAAACCTTTCATGAAAGATAATGAAATAATGTGCTATTGGGTGTTGATGGTCTTTGGTTTTTTTTTCTTAGCTTTTGTCTTGCAATGGAAACATAATTATATACACTAGAAGAATATTCTTCTTCATATGGTTTTTGTTATTGATGGTATGTTTCTCTAAGTAATGTGTGTCAAGTTCATAACAAAAATGATCAAATTTATTATTTTCTTTGTATAACCATTTGATTAAGGCCTGAGTAAGTTAAAAGTTTTGGTGCTCTATTATTGCACTTGTTTTGGAAAACTATATCTATAATCTCTTCAAGCCAAGAAAAAACTAAAAGGAATACTGGTCATTATTAAGTTGCTATTATAAGTTCACACATAAAAATTCTCTTTTGACTCACTAATCAGCATATGGCATTCCATATGTGTTATACTTGTATATCATTGATAGCTCTCATGCGTAAATAGTTTTGATGATTGGTTTCTAGCAGATTTGATTAAATGCACCTCTTTAACATTACATATTTATATGTTTGTAATAATCATGACTCATGAGTTTTGACTTTATTCATTAACTTCTTTATTTTATTGATCTTTCTTTAACTGATTATGTGATTCATGTGAGGTGAGTACTAATATCTTGCAAACTTGCAATTGTGTATGTCATGAAATGATGAAATAATTATGAACAGATTGGTTACCTGAGTATCAGTCAAATTGTAAGAGTTGCTTTAGTTATATTGGTAATAAGCATAGACTTATGAGTAGTATTCGTGATTCGTTTTTAAGAAATTATAGAAGAGTAGCTGTTTGAAGAGTAGCTGTTTATAGAAGAAGGGTATTTGAACTGGGTCGGCCCTTTATAGAAGAGTAGCTGTTTGCCATTTATTGTGCTCCCTCCCCCCTCTGAAACTGGAATCACTTGCTAATGAACTATATTTGGATGTCATTTCCTTCTCCTTACTTGATTCATCAGCATAAAAACTTTCCTGATTGTTTTACTATGTTGAAAGTCAAAAGAAGGATTTCTAACTTGCTTTATTACTGAATTAATAACTGTGATAACTTAGAATTAGAAACTCCATTCTCCTTTATGTTAATATACCATACATGTTGTATTTCTTGGATTTTGCTAGGCACTTTTTGAATTCAACTAGTTACTCTTTCCATATTCAAACCTACTTTAGCTTTTCTTAGTTTCAGTTGACACTGTAAGACTTTAGATGTTGTGGCTTTGGGCCTTGAGTGAGCAGAAATTAGCAGTAAAAGGAACAACAAGAATGGGTAGGAAAGAATCAAGAAAGAGAGCCTTATTTCTTAAAAGACAGATTACAAGAACAATTGTTCTTCCCAAGGGGTAACCTTGGCAGACGTGTGGTAACTTGTATTATACCAGAACTTTGCCCAAGATAAAAAAGAACCTCAATCCTTGGGCTGTTCACTGCAAAAAAAGTGCAAATATGTCTATAAGGTCCTGTTTACAACCTCTGTTTTCCAATCAGTCTTCGAGTGATATGTTGTACTAAATTTCAAAGCGATTCCTTGCAATCAAGGCCCAAAGCTCAAACCAACTTCTGCCCTACAAAATTGTGACTTGCGTCAATGTCGATGAGCACTAACAGCTAATGGCCATGAACCTTCCCTCGAAGCTTCATGGTGGTTGGTTGGGTTAGGCCACAAAGACAGCTCCAGCCACTGCTATTCTGGATTCAGCACTAACTTTGTATTACCCACTGCTTGACGAACGTCTTCCGAGTCAATGTCGTTGTCTCCAGCCTCAGATTCACCTTCACCAAGAATAGTGAGACAAAGTTTCTTGGCCTTGGATCTATGTATTTTTAGTTCTAACTATTAGATCTGTTGGTTTGCTATTTCATTTTATTGAGTTTAATATAAATATTTGTGATATCTTATGTTTCTTTACAAAATTAATGGGTATTATATGTTTATCTTTATTTTTTTTGCTAAATTATTGAATATTAAATATAGTATACGCAACATAAATTAAAAATATTATTTAATATCAAAACGTGTTCTAACGTGTCAGAATTGGAGGGACTTTAAAGACTTTATGAAAAGATATCTTTTACAATCAATATTTAATAAGACTGGATTTTAAAGAATTTTAATAGAATTTATAAGATTTGAAAGGACAATATGGATTTATAAAATTTTAAAAACCATGTGAATTTTTAACAAACATTTAAAATTACAAGAGTGTAAAAAAAAAACAAAGAAATGCAATGATATTGATAAAAAAAGGAAAACCTAATATAATTTTCTCAACTAGTAAAATTCATGATAAAATTCCTTTTGGAATTTTTTTGCTATTGATCTAATAAACCTTGGAATTTTTGTTCTACGTGATAAGAGTTTTCTAATCATATGCATGTTTTCATTGAGTATTCCAAGAAAATTTTGAATCTGAATTTCTGGATTTTATTACATGAAAGTTTAGAGAATTTCTCAAATTATTTTCAAATCGATACATTGAAAGCTTAGATTGCTTTGGAGCTTTTGAAAAACAAGTTTTTAGTGATTTATTGATGCAAAAATTATTTGAAATTGTTTCCTATAGTGAAGGAATTATGATCATGAATATATTGTTATTAAACATAAGATTCATATTATAAAAGTTTCAATATTTCTTTAAATTGATATTGTTTCATTGATGTAAATGAAAATTGGGTGGGGTTTTTTTTTGTTCCTTTGGTGTTTTTCCATTGTTTCATGCAGTGTTATTAAACCCGGACCGACCTGGCCGGGTCGACCCGAGAACCGGTAAACCAGTCATATAACCGGTCCGGTTGAAACAACGAACCGGCCATGCTTCATAACCGGTGTGACCCGGTCCGACCTGGCCGGTTTTTATGAAAACCGGGGACCCGGTGACCCGGCCCGGTCTCTAAAAAATTCAAATTATTTATTTAAAAAAATAAAATCATAATGGACATATTTGATTTTTTTTACTTATTGACTTACTTAAGTTATGTACCTACAACACTAATATTCTCTCAATTATGCATTATCCAAATTTTTTTGAATTCATTTATAGTTAGAGATGTCATTTTCTGAAACTAAAATCTCGTATCACGATCATTATATTTTTGTTTGATCCTTTATTAAATAATAATATGTGATTTACTATTTTTTATATTAATATATTTTAAATTTTTATCATTTTTTTTAGATATTTGGGTATGTTTATAATTTTTTAATATAAATTATAAAATTATATATAATTAGGACCCAGTACCTCGATCGGGTCGATGACCGAGCCGGTTTTAATAACATTGATTTCATGTTATTTTTAATACAAAAATTAAACATTTTTGTGCCAAGAAAAATCACAATCAATAGTTTGAAAAATCATTTTTTAAACTTTTAAAAACTCTTACAAATTGCTCAAAAATCTGCTGTTTAGAGATAATTAGATTAAAATCTTGTTGGGTTATTGTTATGATAAAAATTGCCCAAAGATTTGCTATTTTTGAGTTTTGACGAAACTCCCACGGCACAACCCAATTTCGAGCAGGTCAACTCGCCAAAAAAAGAAGAAGAAGACACTGGAATATAGAAATTTCAAGAAATTCTAGGGGTTGTTAGTGTGAGATTGTGAGAGAAGCATCTTATTTATATTTTTCGCTAAAAAGTCTCAAGAAATCCACACCAATAGAAAATTCATTAAAATCGTTAGATTTTTGAATACCGCAACATTGTTTTTCCTTTTTCCTTTGTTTAAAATCATTATTGAATACCGACAGATTTGGACGGACTCTAAAATAATCTTTTAAAATCATAATCGAATACCGCATGATTTTTTTTCAATCATTTAAAATCTTAATTGAATACCAATGAATTTTCTCCCCAAAAAATAATCCAATAAAATATTTGAAATTCCAATCCGATACATCCCTAAGACTCAAATTCCAAATCACTGATTAAATTAAGATAATCACGTCGAAATCGATCCACATTTTGATTATTACATATTAGATTAAACTCAACATTTAATTTACCAAAAAAAAAAAAACTCAACTTTAAATTTATTCTTTATATAAAAGTAGTTTATATATATATATATATATATATACACTAGTTCGTAAATGTTATGGAAGAAGGTTCTAGAGAGGAGGAGTAGGAAGAGAAATCAATACGGTACTTGGCGGTGCCATTAGGGTAGAGAATCCCCCAATTGCGACTCGTTCCTTCCTTATCAAAGAGCTCGTACACATAAACCTCATGCACACCATCTCTAAGCAGAGGCGTTCCCATCCCTGACTTGAGGTGCTTCACCAGACCCTTCAGGTATATCTCCGCATACCCCAAATTCGCATCCACCTCGTTCGCCGCCGCGCTTCCACTCGGCCACCCCGTCTCCGTCACCACAATCGGAATGCCTTCGTATCCCGCCACTGCCATGGCGCTCACCACCGCGTCCACCATCAGGTCGAAAAGATTCCGGTACCGGACGCCGGTGGTGAAGTCATCGCGGAAGTTGAAAGGATGTTCTTGAAAGAGCGCAATGCCGAGCGGTATCTCCGCCAGAGCCGCTTGGTTTTCAAAATTGAACCATATTGATTCCACTGTGATCCTGGTAAGGGTTAAGCGAGAGAAATTTCCCGGCACTGGCTTTCTCAACCTCGACACAGATCAAACCCAAACCCAAACCCAAACCCCAACCACCCTTCCCTCCTCATCCTCCTCAGACCTCTCTCTATCCCTCAAGCGGCGACCAAGGAGGGGAGATTGACATGTGTGAAGATGTTCTCTCCCTGACCTACACGCTTGGTTTTCAAAATTGAACCATATTGATTCCACTGTGATCCTGGTAGGGCTTAAGCGAGAGAAATTCCCCGGCACTGGCTTTCTCAACCTCGACACATTATCGAACCCAAACCCAAACCCTAACCCCAACCACCCTTCCCTCCTCATCCTCCTCAGATCTACACGCTTGTGCTTTAGTTTCAATTTCAGTTTCGGATCTCTGTCTTTCCTTTCCATTCAGCAATTTCAGTTGTAATTCCAGGTGACTTTCCAATATCCTTTCCCTATTTTGCTTCTCTATATATTTTGTCGTTGTTGCTGCTCTCTTTTGCTGAATCAGTTTGTTTTCATTTTCCGCTTTTCTACCCTTATTTGGGATTTTCAGGTTAAATTTTTTTACTTTTTACTTTTGGGGTTCGAGTTCCAATCTTGAGATTTTTTTTTTAATTATATTTGAAATTTGTTAACTGTATTTGATGGCATGGAAAATTGGTATGAATTTGGATCTTGTGATTATACTTGTTACTTGCCATTATTATTGATAGTTTTACCCATATTTTTTACCTTGGGATATCGAAAAAGGTCAAAATTTCCTTACCCTCTTAAGCTGGGGTTAAGTGGATTATAAGCTTCTGTATATCGTAATCATATTGGCTAAAATGGGTTTCCCCATTGGCTGAAATTTTTGGATAAAGGAGATGAATAAGTTGGCACTTGGTAATTTCATATTCAAAATTTATGTACAAGGAAACCATTAGTGTGCATCAAACCTTTGATTTTGAGATATATAGTAACTAGTAAGATAAGCATAGTGTACACTGCTCTGTGTCTTAGTGGAGGTTCTTGTGGTTTTGTGTTTTTTAGGATTGTAAATATGGCAGATTCAATGCTAAGATGGTGATGCAGAAAGGTCGTCCTAATGGTCCTCAACCCTGTCAAATTCGAATTGCTGAATGTGTGGACGTGTGGTTGGTGATGACAGTAGAATGATCATATTCTCTGCGTGAAATGATCAAGGTATAATACGTTATTACTTTAATTGTTGGTTGTTATTATTTTAATTGTTAGCAGATTCAATGCTAAGATGGTGATGCAGAAAGGTTCTTGTTGGTTGTTTTTAGCTTTTTAATTGGCCGGGCAAAGCGCACTCTTTTGTTATTTTGCATGGAGTATTCATATATCATGTGTCAAGTGTTTTATATTGTCCATTTTTGTGGACATCTGTCATTTCTGTTTGATGTCTTTAACAATGGCTCTATTTTGTCCGTGTCATGCATCAAGTATTTTTATTTTCTCAATTTTCTTTGCCATGCATCAAATATTAAAAAAATTTATGTACTAAAAAAAAAATTGGCACTAGCTTATTTTTTGTCCTGCCTCCGCCACGGTTTCTATATGAAAATGGGAATGAATTGTTCCCATTTGTATTTGTTCATTTGATCTGATCTTTTCTTTTTTTTTCCTGAACGGAAGTTGTATATAAAGCGGGGAAGTTTGTGCTCAAGTAACCCATCTTTCACATAAATGGCCGATACTGCTGTTTGGGAATCACTCCATAAAAGGAGGAGGGATGTGGAGGAAGAACGTACAGTGGGCTTTAGTTCATGACAGCAGTGTTGTGATTAAGCAGCTCATGGAAACAAATTCGCTTCTTAATGTTGTTTCCATAATTGGCATGGGTGGGTTGGGCAAGATCAGACTTGCAAGAAATATCTACAACAACTCTCAGGTGATGGAGTTGTTTCCTTGCCGTGCTTGGGGTTATGTGTCTAACGTTTCCAGGCCCATGGAGCTCTCACTAAGCCTTCTCAAGTGTTTCCAATCGTCAGCACCTGTATATAATAAAAATACTTGATGCATGACAAGTTTACGAACTATACACCGGAGTCTGGCAAGTGGCGCCAACTAGTGCCAAATTCATGGAAGAAATTTTGTCTAGTACCATGGCGCTAGGTAGCGCCAAATCCATGCTACCTAGCGCCAAAACCAAGCCAACTAGCGCCATGATTCATGCTTGGTGGCGCCAAGTGGCGCCACTTTACGAGGAGATGTTCCGACTTTGCAATTTTGGACAGAAGCGTGGCGCTGACTTGCGCCACACCGGCGCCAACTGGCGCTGGTTTGCGGGATAGATGCTCCGTGTTTTTTGAAGGGTATTTTTGGAAAAACAAAAGAAGGCTATAAAAAGACATTTTGCAGATTAGGTCAGCCACAAATTTTTTGAGACATACACAGACAGATTCTGAAAATTCTGAGATTCATAGAGAGACACAGAAGAGGCAGATCTGGAGAGGCAGGGAGGAAAGACTGGAGGCGTTCTTCGTTCTTCATCTCTTTTCTAGTATTTCTTTATCTTCTATTTAATTTTATGTTGAATTTTAGATCAGCGATCATGATGTTGATCGGCTAGATCATTTTTATTGTAGTCAGGGTCACGATCCATATGTGAACCCTTGACACGAAGGATTGATTTGTGGTTTTTAATTTATATAATTATCTTTATCTTTACTCTGTGCGAATTTTATATTCCCTTTGTTAGAGTTGATCAATCTGATAGTTGGGGATATTCTGAGGATCAAAACCCTAGATAGGAATATTGGGGTTTTGATCTCGAAAGGGAGTAAGATAACAATCTGTATGCGTGCTAGGAATAGACGTGTATACGATTGCAGATGCTTAAATTATCGCGCCCATTGCTTGATCCCATGAGAAACATTGCAAGGAATTGGGGTTTCTCATGGGATTAAAGGGTTAACCCTGCAAGGAATTGAGGGTTAACTATTAAATCTTTTTGGATGATAATTTATCTGAGTGATTATATAAATAATTATTGTAAATCAATCTGGAGTAAAAAGCGGGGATCATTTGGTGAATGAATCCTGGCTACAATGCTTTTCTCATAATTTTTTACAAATCACTTCTCACTTTTATTGTTTTATTTCTCAAAACAAAAATACAAAAATAAGGTTTTAATTTCAGATTTCAAATTTTCATCAATTTGACAATATTTGTCACAAAAACCCTATTTGAATTCTTCCATTCAAAAAGAAAAAGTTTAATTGATATTAGATCCCAATCCCCTTGGAGACGAACTTTTCTTATCACTTTATTACTTGTGCGATCGGTATACTTGCCGGGTAGCATCAAGTTTTTGGCGCTGTTACCGGGGATTGGCGTATCTTATATCATATATTCTTGATCTTTAGGATTGGATTTGTGAATATTTGTGAATATTTTTATTCTTTATTTATTTTAATTTTAATTTTATTTGAACAGTGATACTGATCTCTTTTCTGAGTTGTATGCGAGGTACAATCCCAGAATTTCCACTGAATTTGAAAATCACTAGAGCAGAAAAGAGGAACAGAAAACTTGCTCGGAAGAAGCTTGCATTTAACGAGTTAGGAATTCTGTTTGAAGGAGCACAAACAATGGTTGGGAATAATGATGATGTGGACAATCCACTCATGGACACAATTCGTACACCAGCATTCAATAGACCAAATTCAAGCATTGTTCATCCAGAAGTGGGGAACAACCATTGGGAGCTCAAGTCTGCCAATATTCAGTTGGTAGAGCGAGCTCAGTTTGGTGGAGAGGCTGATGAGGACCCTCACAGGTTCATTGACAGATTTCTGATGATCTGTGACTCCACTGAACACCCCCAGGTGTCCAATGATGCAGTCAGGATGAGACTGTTTCTCTTTGCTCTTAAAGGGAAGACTTTGAATTGGTTGGAAAGGCATGGGAGAGTCTATCAAACAAATTCTTTGATGAGTTCTTTTCCATTGAGAGGTTTAACCAGATGGTGAATGATATCACCAATTTCACCCAGGCTGAGGGTGAAACTATGTGTGCAGCATGGAACCGCTTCAAGGATCTAATGAGGAGATGTCCTCGTTACCCCATGACTAATGGTGATCAGGTCCGAATTTTTTTCAATGGGTGTAAACCTGAAGTTCGGATGGTGCTGAATGGTGCAGCAGGTGGTAGCATCAAATCCTTGAGAGCAAATGAGACTCTCGAGTTAATAGAAAGAATGGCTGCCAATGAAAATGAAGGTTTGACAACCAAGCCTAAGAGAGGGATTCTACACCTGGATAACAATGATGCGGTTCTGGCTGAAAATAAATTGTTAGCACAACAGCTAGCAAATTTGACCTCAAGGCTGGACAAGATGCAACTTTCCACTATGCAAGTTGCATCTGTGGTTTGTGAATACTGCAAGGGTGAGCATGAATCCAATGAATACTCATCTTTGTTATCTTCTGATTCTCCTCAACAAGTGCAAGTGAATGGAGTATGGTACGAGCAAAGATCTCCACCAAGAAACATTCCTAGGAATCAGAATTTCCCTTCTGGAAATAACAATTTTCATAGGAGAACTCAAGGCACAGGACTGGATTACAATTCCAACAACTACTTGCAGCCTCCACCGGTCCAAGCTAAGGAACCTTATGATTTGGAGAGGTTAGTTGGACAAATGGCTCAACACTCCAATGCCTTCATGGAAGAGACTAGGGCCACTACTAAGAACATGAGTGCTTCTATCAGGAATTTGGAGAATCAAGTTGGCCAGTTGGCTAAACAAGTTGCTGATAGAACTCCAGGCACTTCCTCTAGTAACATAGTTAAAAATTCCAAAGAGGATTGTATGTTTATGACAACTAGAAGTGGTAAGGTGGTAGGAGTTCCAGAAAAGCTTAAGGCGGTTGAGGAGCCAGGAAAAGAAGAGGGGATTCCTTCTGATGATAAGACACCTTTTCAGAAAGGTGAAGAAAAAGAGCCTCCTATTGTTGCTGAAAAGAAAAAGTTTGAGCTTAATCCCGAATATGTGCGAGCCATGACACCTTATCCTGACAAATTCAAGAAGGATGCTCAAAAGCAACAGTATGGCAGATTTCTTGATATTTTCAAGAAGTTGCATATAAATATCCCTTTTGCTGAAGCCTTGGCTGGCATGCCCAATTATGCCAAGTTTATGAAGGACCTCTTGTCAAGAAAACACAAGTTGCAGGAATGCCAAATAGTGACACTCACTGAAGAGTGTGGTGCTATAATTACAAAGAAGTTCCCGCCTAAGCGTCATGATCCAGGGAGCTTCAATATTCCTATTGAAATTGGGAACACCAAATTTGGTATAGCCTTGTGTGATCTTGGGGCAAGTATAAATCTAATGCCCTTGTCTGTTTGTAAATCTCTGGGGATTACTGATTTGAAACTCACTTTGGCATCTCTTCAACTTGCTGATAAGTCTGTGAGAAAGCCTAGTGGAATAATAGAAGATGTTCTTGTGAAGGTAGACAAATTCATCTTCCCTGCTGATTTTGTGGTGTTGGACGTGGAAGGAGGAGCTGAAATGCCACTTTTGCTGGGTAGACCTTTCTTAGCTACATCTCGTGCACTAATTGATCTAGAAAGCGGGAAGCTAGAGCTAAGAATGAATGATGAGACTGTCACTATTCATGTCTTTGATTCTTTAAAACAGTCTTCTCACAAAGACGATTGTTTTAGTCTTGAAGTGTTTAAGGAAGAAAAAGATGTAGTAGTTGAGCTTCCTCAAAATTTAAAAGATGAGGACAAAGAAGATGGAAGCCCAAAAGTGGAAGTGAAAAATCTTCCTAAAAATTTAATTGATGATGTCAAAGAGGTGAGAACGCTTCAAGAGAGGCGTACTCCTACAAAGAAGAAGGTAAGAAGAAAGGAAGTAGTGAACTTCTTTGATACAAGTTGGAAGAGACACTGAGAGCTGAAGTTTGACAAGAGACACCGAGACTCTATCTCTCGGGAAAATCAAAGCTTCAAAGAGTTCTTAACATGGATCCATGGTTTGGATCAAATCTGGGAATGGTGGGCCCATACACCAAGGCACCCAGTAACACCAGATCCTTCAATTGCTGAGTCATCCCACACTGCTGAGGGGGATGACATGGAGGGCTGATCATATCTCCTTGCTGATGGAGATCTTGTATACTAGTTTATTTTTCTGTTTCGTATTTCTAGTTATTTTATGTTGGTATATTTTTCTCTGATGTTTTAATGTGTGCATTATAGTTTCTTCTATATGCCACTATTTGTTCTATTGTGCAGATTTTTCTTCCTTATGGTTTAATTATTGCTGAGGACAGCAATGCTCTAAATCTGGGAATGGTTGGCTTGCACATTAGAACTGCAATTCTTCTATCAGGGGAGATATTCTAACTCTTTTAATTTCCTTAGTTATTTTTATAGTTATTTTGTGTGCTAAATAAAAGAAAAAAAAATGTGTGTTTTGAACAAATCCCAGGTTTAAATGTGCTCATCTTGTTAATGTACATGATTAAATTCTTGGAATATATTGTATGACTTTCTGGCATAACATTGCATAGGCATAATTAGATTGCATGATTGCTCGTTTGTCTGAGTTATTATTGTGAATTCTGATAATGTCTGAAGTCAATTGTCTTGAGTCTGCATTGATACCATAGCTGTGAGGTTTTGAGCCTAAACATTGAGATTTTTGTTGAGAGGCCTCACTGTTGTAATACTCTAGAACTTGATTTGTTTCTCTGTGATGCATGCATTGATTGATATGATAAAGGCATTTTGTTCTTATTAGCTATTAGCCAAAATAACCCACCTGTATGAAATTTTCCATTGCTAGCTCTTTTGAGCCTGAACTGATTTGTTGTAAAATGACCTGTGGCCTGATTAATGGCTTAGCCAATATCCATATGACTTACCTTGGTTGAGATTGAAACACTAAAAGTGTTGGAAATAAAGTAAAGAAAGTGAGGTAAGCTCCACATGGGTCAAAGAATTAAGGGATGAAAAAAAAGAATTCATATATACCCTTATAAAAAAAGAAAAAAACAAAAGGGTAAAGTGAAAAGCAAGAAAAAGGAAAAAAATAAAAGGTGGCTGGAAGGAATTAATTCCCGAAATTCTGTGGGAATGTTAGTGGAGCAAAACAGTTGAGTTGAATTTGTTAAAAATGAAATAATATCAGTTTTCAATCTCATGGTTGTTTGAGCTACTATCCAAATTTTCCTACCTATTACCTCGGCCAAGTTACAACCTGTGAAGTCCTTTTGATCAATTGATGCATGTGTTTGATTCTTCAATTTTAAGAATTTTTGAGAATATGATCAGGCATATGGTAGTGTTATAACTTTGAGTAATTGAGTGCTCATGATACCCTTAAACACTGAGTGTTGAGTGAACATTATTTATCTATGTGAGAGGTAATCAATGTAGACTTGTATATTTAAGAAGCTGATGGAATTATTGGAAGTTCATGATATCGAGTCAGGCATGCATGGCATATTGTGTCTGAGAGTGTCTATGATTGTTATGTTGGATTAAGTGAATATTTCCTGGATTAAAGTCCTTTACATTGCTGGGGACAACAACGTTTAAATCTGGGAATGGTTTGATGTGCCTCTGGCAAGTGTGATTTTTCTGTGATAAAATTTACAAGAATTGAGTCATAAGAGAGCAATTTAAATACATATTTGCTAATTATGTTGATTCTTTGTATGTCAATAATATTCACCTTTTAGTTGTATTTTTACAGGAAAAAGAAGTGAAAATTATAAAAAGCCTGTTAATGCAATTCTACACGGGTGCAGCACACTGCAAGTCCATAAATCCAGAAGCATGGCGCGGACCGGCACCACACTGGCGCAAACCCGCGCCAGTATGAGGGTTAACTATTAAATCTTTTTAGATGATAATTTATCTGCGTGATTATATAAATAATTATTGTAAATCAATCCGGAGTAAAAAGCGGGGATCATTTGGTGAATGAACCCTGACTACAATGTTTTTCTCATAATTTTTTACAAATCACTTCTCACTTTTATTGTTTTATTTCTCAAAACAAAAATACAAAAATAAGTTTTTAATTTCAGATTTCAAATTTTCATCAATTTAACAATATTTGT
Organism: Gastrolobium villosum; assembly: GCA_032173675.1. NCBI lineage: Eukaryota > Viridiplantae > Streptophyta > Magnoliopsida > Fabales > Fabaceae > Gastrolobium > Gastrolobium villosum. The sequence goes on along the minus strand of JAVKPL010010145.1, from coordinate 7,923 downwards.
CACAAAAACCGTATTTGAATTCTTCCGTTCAAAAAGAAAAAGTTTAATTGATATTAGATCCCAATCCCTGTGGAGACGAACTTTTCTTATCACTTTATTACTTGTGCGATCGGTATACTTGCCGGGTAGCATCAGTCATTTCCTATTAGCAATATGTCTTCTACATAAAGTACTAGGAAGACGACATTACTCCCACTAACCTTCCTGTAAACACAAGGTTCATCCTCGTTCTTGATAAAACCGTTACTCTTAACGACTTCATCAAAACGTATATTCCAACTCCTTGATGCTTGCTTTAGCCCATATATTGACCTTTGTAGTTTGCATACCATATGCTCCTGATCTTTGATTTCAAAGCCTTCAGGTTGTGTCATGTACACTACCTCCTTCAAGAACCCATTCAAGAAGGCGGTCTTGACATCCATTTGCCAAATTTCATAGTCGTGGTATGCTGCTATTGCAAGCATGATCCTAATAGATTTGATCATGGCAACTGGTGAGAAAGTTTCATCATAGTCAACTCCTTGTCTTTGACGATATCCTTTCGCCACCAACCTAGCTTTGTAGGTTTGAACGTTGCCATATGCATCAGTCTTTCTTTTAAAGACCCATTTATTACCGATAGGAACTATTCCTTGCGGTTTAGGAACCAAGGTCCATACCTTGTTTTGATACATCGAATCCATTTCAGAGTCCATGGCTTCAAGCCATCTAGAGGAGTCAACATCCTTGACTGCCTCCTCGTAGTTACTTGGTTCATCATCCTTGACAGTTTGCTGATTCTCAATCACAAACCCATACCTCTCAGGTGGATGGATGACCCTCGTAGATCACAGAGTTGTGTGTTTACTTCTCCATTGGAGAACGTCGCCTGCGGAGCAGACTCGGGTTCCTCAATCTGTTCTTGTGGATCTTGTACTTCTTCAAGATCAATCTTACTCCCACTGCCTCCTTCAGAGATCAAATCCTTCTCAAGAAACTCAGCATTCTTTGACACAAACACTTTGTGTTCTTCCATGGAGTAAAAGTAGTATCCCTTAGTACCTTTAGGATACCTCTGTCGCTCGAGTTTTGTGTCTGGACCTTTGTCGCTTGAGTTTTGTGTTTTGTTGTCTCTTCTCTGTCGCTTGAGTTTTGTGCTGTATGAATCCTTCAGCAATCCATAGTTCCATCAATTCCCTAGCGTTGATATCACGGTCTTCACTATAGATTGCAAAATATAGAAAGCATGGCTTTAATCTTCGAGGCAAGCTGTCATAGCTAAGCTTCAGTATATTCATAACTTCAGTCTTGTCGATATAGCACAAAACTCAAGCGACAGAGAAGACATCTTTTATCTTATCCCACACTAGGCTTTCCCAAATGTCGTCAAACACTATTAGATACTTGTTTCCCTCCAAGAATCCTCTCACCCTAGTCCTCAGATCATCTTCGTTTAAATTATTATAATGTGCTGACCATTGGAAACACTTGTAAAAGCTTAAAAACAGCTCCATGGGTTTGTAATCGTTAGACACGTAACCCCAAGCACAGCAAGGGAACAACTCCTTCACCTCAGCGTTATTGTAGATCTTTCTTGCAAGTGTGGTCTTGCCCAAACCACCTGTACCGATTATGGAAACTACTCTAAGACGTGAATCAGTTTCCTTGAGCTGCTTAATTACAGCATTGTCGTCGTCAAGAACTAAGCCCACCACATGTTCCTCCTCTCACGGAGGGATTCCACAACTTCTCGTTCTTCTTCTCTTCTAAATTCGTCTTCTCCAATGCTGTATCTCCCCTTGTTTTCATAGATTTCGCCAATGCTGCTCTTGATCTTCTTTATCTGAAGATCAACGTCATGAAGCTCGATCAAGTGTGGTGACTTTTTAAACACGCTCTTGCTTCTGTATTCGATGACACTGACAACGTAGGTGTCAATCACATCCTCAGCGTGATGCACAACATCTCTTATCTGGGTCACCAATAGTTTCACAAAATCGTTGTCGCGTTTCCCCTCGGAGCTCCTGAGGAATAAGTCGATAAAGTGGAGCTCTTTGGTGAGGGAATTAATTTTATCTTTTACCCCGGAAAGTGACTTATATTCATCCAGAAGGAGCGATGTCAATTTCTCCATAAGGAGTGGCAACTTATTTAGCAAAAAACGAACAGCAATATCCGCCATTCGTGGCAAACGGAGGTTGATACAGCACAAAACTCAAGCGACAGAGAAGAGACAGCAAAACCGTAAACCGTGACAGCAAAACACAAAACTCGAGCGACTGAGGTCCAGACACAAAACTCGCGACAGAGGTCCAGACACAAAACTCAAGCGACAGAGGTCTAGGTTATAAAAAAAAAGTTTGTAATTATAACCTTCCTCTTTTTAAAATCTTATAAATCTTATATAAACGTTATTTACAAACTATAACCTTCCTCTTTTTAAAATCTTATAAATCTTATATAAACGTTATGGATTCTATTAAATCTTATGGATCGTAAAAAAAAGTCTATAAAATTTATCAAATTCTATTATTTATTAATAACTTGTCTGGACCTCTGTCGCTTGAGTTTTGTGTCTGGACCTCTGTCGCTTGAGTTTTGTGTCTGGACCTCTGTCGCAAGTTTTGTGTCTGGACCTCTGTCGCTTGAGTTTTGTGTTTTGTTGTCACGGTTTACGGTTTTGCTGTCTCTTATCTGTCGCTTGAGTTTTGTGCTGTATCAACCTCCGTTTGCCACGAATGGCGGATATTGCTAAATATGTTGCCACTCCTTATGGAGAAAATGACACCGCTCCTTCTGGATGAATACAAGTCACTTTCTGGGGTAAAAGAAAAAATTAATTCCCTCACCAAAGAGCTCCACTTTATCGACTTATTCCTCAAGAGCTCCGAGGGGAAACGCGACAACAATTTTGTGAAACTGGCGACCCAGATAAGAGATGTTGTGCATCACACTGAGGATGTGATTGACACCTACGTTGTCAGTGTCATCGAATACAGCAACAAGAGCGTGTTTAAAAAGTCACCACACTTGATCGAGCTTCATGACGTTGATCTTCAGATAAAGAAGATCAAGAGCAGCATTGGTGAAATCTATGAAAACAAGGGGAGATACAGTATTGGAGAAGACAAATTTAAAAGAGAAGAAGAACGAGAAGTTATGGAATCACTCCGTGAGAGGAGGTGGGATGTGGAGGAGGAACATGTGGTGGGCTTAGTTATTGATGACGACAATGCTCTAATTAAGCAGCTCAAGGAAACTGATTCACGTCTTAGATTAGTTTCCATAATCGGTACAGGTGGGTTGGGCAAGACCACACTTGCAAGAAAGATCTACAACAACGCTGAGGTGAAGGAGTTGTTTCCTTGTCGTGCTTGGGGTTACGTGTCTAACGATTACAGACCCATGGAGCAGTTTTTAAGCCTTTACAAGTGTCTCCAATGGTCAGCACATTATAATAATTTAAACGAAGATGATCTGAGGACTAGGGTGAGAGGATTCTTGGAGGGAAACAAGTATCTAATAGTGCTTGACGACATTTGGGAAAGCCTAGTGTGGGATAAGATAAAAGATGTCTTTCCCGTTGAACAAAACGGCAGTAGAATACTAATAACAAGTCGTACAAAGGAGGTGACTTTTCATTGTGGAACAACCACTCCCTATTACCTTCCATTTCTCAATAAAGAAGAAAGTTGGGAACTGTTTTCCAAGAAGGTGTTTGAAGGTGAAGAGTGGCCTTCTCATCTAGAGCGTATGGGAAGGTTGATTGTTGAAAGTTGTCGGGGTTTGCCACTTGGCATAGTCGTCTTAGCAGGACTTGTTAGAAGGAAAGAGAGATCAGAAAGAGAGTGGAGGAGAATGATGGAAATCAGTTGGAATCTCTCTCAAGACAAGACTGAAGTTATGAATGTACTAAAGCTTAGCTATGACAGCTTACCTCGAAGATTAAAGCCATGCTTTCTATATTTTGCAATCTATAGTGAAGACCGTGATATCAACGCTAGGGAATTGATGGAACTATGGATTGCTGAAGGATTCATACAGCCAAGAGATATAGGAAACACAAATTCAGTAGAAGTAGAAGACATAGCTGAATACTACTTGGATGAGCTGGTGGATCGCAGCTTGGTACGAGTGGCAAAGAGGAGGATTGATGGAGGTGTCAAAAGATGCCGGATTCACAATCTTCTCCGTGACCTCTGTATAGCTGAGAGCAAATCCAATGGATTATTAGAGGTTTCCACGGAGGCCAACAAGGGTACACTGAGCAATGCCCGTAGATTATGCTTGCATTGGGGAGCACAATCTTATCTCTCTTCGGGCAAATTTAGTCAATCATCCATTTATACCTTCTTGTTCTTTTCTTCGGAAGAATTCCCAAGTTCTGATCGTGTTATGGAGAACTTCCAGTTGGCTCGCGTGCTATGTGCTGAAGCAGCCATGTTTTCTTCACTATCCACTGATTTGAAGATGTTGATCCATCTGAAATACTTGAAAACATCAACACACGATAGAGATATTCCAGCTTCTATATGCAGCCTTCAGAATCTAGAAAGGCTACATCTACAATCTCCAGAACAACTATTTTTGGAGAGAAAGAGTCATCGTCCTAAGGAAATGGAAAGGTGTAAGCTTAACCAATCTCCGTTTGATAAAATTAAGATAGTTTAAACGGCTTCCATTGGAGTTTCCTTCAAATGTTGTGAAGATAACATTGGAAAGTACACATATGGACGACAATGAGGATATCATGAAGACTCTAGGACGGCTTACCAACCTCCAAATTTTGAAACTAGGCGGTTTCTTGGGTCCTTTTGACCTTATTTTTGTTGATGGACAGTTCCCGCGGCTTCGATTGTTTCAGATGATGGAAATGGATGCCATAACGTGGAGTTTAGAGGAAGGTGCAATGCCTAAACTTCAATATGTGCTCATCAAGGGGTGCGCTTACTTGGATGCTCTTCCTGTACGACTCTGGTCCTTGACTGACTTACGACAGGTGCGTGTAGTGAGGCCCAACACAAGATTGGAAAACAGCCTCAAAGAGGTGACGTTGAGGAATGGTTGAGTTAATAATCCCACATGATTATGATTCTCTTCGTCCAAAATGGTGGTCACGATGAAAGAGGTACGTCAGTTTTATAAGCGCTACATTTTCATTTTTAATCTCGCTTCTTGTCTAATTTTTTTTTTCATCTCCAATGGAATATCCAAAACATCTATCAAATTACCCATCATAATTCCTTTCTTAATAGCTGTAACCAAAAGTTCCATTTGGATATGTATGCATGTTAAGATGTTGGTTGTTTGAAACTTTGAATTAATACCCGGTTGTTCATAAAGATAAGACTGTTAGTTGTAATATTCACCTGAATTAAAAGTGTATTTTGTGTGGTATTGGGCTGTATGTGGTTCAAAATGCATTTGAAAAGCCCCAATAAGTTGTTTTAATAGGTGGATGGCAAACTTGTGATTTTCCTCACATTTCTTCTGCTTTGTCATCGCAGGAAGGCATAAGTGTGAACAATATGGCAAGCTGACGAGAGTTGGATATGATCAAGAAGGATGGACAGCAAGCATCTGAACTTTTGGAATTAGTTAATTAGGAATTTTAGTTTGCCTTTTGAAGTTCTGTAATTCAGATTAGCTTCAATTTGTTGAACATTTCATTGTGGGAATATGGTTTGTATTTCTTAACTCTATTACCTTTTGACATGGGTATGCAATTTACAATGTTTCTTTTTGCTATGAGTTTCGTAGTTGAATTTTCTGGAATCATGTGTTTCTAATTCTTTTCATGGAATCTGGGTGATTTGGTTGATAACTTGATATTGATACCCATTAATTATAATTACTCGTGTAGTTCAATCTTGATATTTAGTTAGCAATATCTTCGTTTGATTTTTAACTAGTGCATATTTTACTATTTATTGTATGTAGATTTTTGCATTTTTTTCCCTTTTGCATTTAGTTTTGAAGATCTTAAGTGTATGATGTTTAATTTCGGATTTTGGTCAGTAAAATTGCACTTCTATTTTCGGTTGTATAATAATTCAGTTGGCTGTATACAATCACTTCTGCCTGATTATTTGATACAAAATATCTTCTTTCCGTTTTAGTTTTTAAAAGATGGTTTGAAATCCCTTTTCTTCCTCCTCAATATTTTGTGGTGTTTGGCAGGTGAAGTTTTCTCTAGAAGCTGCAAAATTTGCTCAAAGTAATGCGGGTGTTGGATTATCTTTAATCTTTTACTGCTCCCTTTGTAAATCTGTTGTAGTAATGCAAAATTGATGGTTGAAATGTGGTTTAAACTCATTCGTAAAGGACTTTTGCTGAACTGATTTGTGAGGGTCTCTGTTTGACTTTATATCTGAAATCAAATCCTTTTTAATATTGGTTTGGTTATTCTGATGTTGTTTTGATTCTTGATATATTTATCATTGATTGAAAGATCAATACTGTGCTTAAAGTTTAATACTGGAGTGCAATTCTGCAATATCCTGTTAAGTTGATCCATATTTGGTTGATCTTCGTTTCCATCATTAAAATATGCCTTGCTGCCATATTATGTCCTTGACTTTGGTGCATTTAGTAATATTGTGACTTGGTACAGTTTAGTTAGTTCTTGAGTAAAGCTTTGAAGTTTACTTTGAAGACATTTCTTGGTTCATACTGAACCTGATTTGTACTTTTTGGTTGGTTGAACCATGCACTGTTTCAATTCTAAATTTGCAGTGTAAAGGTTCTCTTTTGTTGTTTACTCAAGTACAGAAGTATTGTTACTCGAGTAGATATTGTGATTTGCTGCATAATTGTCCTGACATTCTGCCTTCTATGTTATTCGGACGGGATAGTGTTGGTCTGATTGTCCAAACCCATCTGTCTGCAATTGTGAAGCTGTATATCGCTGCATAGCCAATGCTGTTGTTTAAATTGAACTAGAAGTGCTTTTTTGAGAAAATCTAAGTTCTGATATAACTTGAGAAAATTACCCGACCTATTATACTTCTATTTGTTCTAGTAGTGTAGTGGCATTACTGTGAACCTCTGTCATTTTTACCATTTCACTCAGTTTGCTTAAAAAATTAGCATATTAGCAATTTTTGTAACTTCTTTGTGTTGCTCTACCCAATTAAATTGTATTTGTTTACTCGAGTAAATCCTTTGCTGTCAGCATATCTGTTGAGATATATAAAACCATTAATGTAGCCTAACCCAAAAGCTTAAGCTTTTGGGTTAAATTGGTTCTCTACATGGTAACATAGCCTCGTGTCCCGGGTTTGATCCTCGCCGCCCCTCACTTTCTATAGTGGAATTTCTTTCTTCGCACAGGTAGGTGGACTTGTGCATCGTCCACCCTTCAAGTCCAATGGGCTCTCATGTGAGGAAGCGTGTTGAGATATATAAAACCATTAATGTAGCCTCACTCAATTACTTAAGCTTTTAGTTGAATTGGTTCTCTAGAATATCTTTTGAACTGTATTACATTACTGTGTTGATTCTTCTCTCACTGATTGAAGCTGCTTGCTGCACATAACTTTGTTGTCTCTGCCTTATAGATCCTTACTGCTGCTTTTGAAAAAGGGCCTCTGATCTCTAGTTTTGATATATAGATATATTTGTTATTTACTCAGGCGAATTTTTGCTGTATAACCAGAATAATTGGTTTTGTGTTTGAACAATAAGCTTGTTAAGTTTCTGGTGATATTTTAAATTGATATTTGAGCTATCCCAATTCTGTCCTGCCTTGTTAAAATTGCTATGGTTCACTCTGTTGTCTATATAAATTGTAGTAACACAGTGATCTGCTTGCTGTCAAATTACTTGATATAATGTGGTATACTACCTAACTGTCTTTCTGAGAAGCAAGTTAAAAATACTTTTGCATAAGATAAGTATTATTTTTAAAATTGCATTCTGACTTTTGGAAGATTATTTGAT